>CABFVX010001242.1:83410-100569 GCA_902151425.1 Timema shepardi
CCCCCCCCCCCCCCCGCTCAAACCACCTCGCAGTGAGGTATAAGCGATGCTTAGTCTGAAAGGTTGTTGTTCAGCTCAATGCTTGAAAACAACCTCTTAGGCTGTAAAATGATGCAAAACCCGATGAGTTTATTCACTTTCCCAAACCTTCCTTCCTCTCCTGCCTCCGACCTGCTGCCCGTGGTAGCCTGCTGAGATTTTTAGCACTCCCCTGCTTACCAGAGAAGATGAAACTTGCTTACCTAATTAAATGGGCCTTCAGGGTCACCCAGAAACTGTAGTTATTCTAGAGATAGATCAAGAGTGTATAACCAAACAATCGTAGCAACAAAATAAAATGTGAATATAACTACATGACTTATTTGAAATGTCATGTGAAATTGTTAGTTATAATTTTATAATGTTTATTTTAATTACTATCAATATTAGTAATTAAAAAGTTTGACTTTTAAACAACATTCCATCAAATCCAAAAATATAGTAATTTTTTATTTGAAATTTTGAATCTTTCAAATATAAAATTTCATACAGACTTATAATTTTATTTATTAAAATTGCTTAATTTTTCCTTACATTATTTTAAATAAAGATATATGGGCCCTACAAGAACAATAATTGTTAGCTACCCTTCAAAGAAAAGACAAATAAACAAAGAAAAATAGGACCTTAGCCTTCTTAAGAGCTTCATGCTATTTTTGTATTGCCATTTTATGAATGACCATTATTATACATTTTGAGTAATTTATGCTCACAGTTAAGTTTTATGGATTTGTATAGAGGGATTTACAACACTTATCTACTTCATATCATAATTTAAGCAGTGGTCAAAGCATATTTCAGTTTATTTTTCATTCTGGTTATTTTTATGATTATTATTATTATTATTAGCACCACGTCTTACTACCCGTTCAGGTTATACGCACTTACGCTAATGTGTAATGGTAGGGTGATTGTAATAAATCTTTGCCGGGACCGAGGATTGAACCCCGGCCGCCATCACAGAAGTCTGACACCTTACCCCTAGACCGCCAGGTCACCTTTTTGATTATTAAAATGTGTGATGAGTTAAATTAAACAAAAAATCATGCTTTTATTAAAATATAACTGTCCAGGATCCAGATTTTGATAACATGACAGTAATTACTTTTTTTTTTTGCTTCATCACATACAATGCTCATGGTTACCTAAACAACTTTGTTCATTAACACCTGGTTGTTGAACTGTTTGTTTTATAGGTCATTTTGTAATTTTTTTTGTCATTATGGAATTTTAGGTCATATTTACTTAGTTTTTGTCCTTTTTATGCATTTAAAGGAATCTTTGAGTCATTTTAAGGCATTCATGTTGAGTGAGCATATTTTAAAATACTTTCAATATTTTATGAATGCAAATTTTTCCAACCTACAGTTGTCGAAATGAGAAGATGATGTAGACAATGAACTTTGTAGCCTCTTTGCTTGTATGATTGAAAATAAACGTTTATGGTGAGACTGCAATGGAAGGAAGTAGTTATTGCATCTAAAGCACATATTAGTAAATTAATATTAGGCCTATATTTAGCAGAGCAAAAGCTTGGTTGTTAAATATTTCATTGCATGGATAATTTATAGCTTATATTTGCAAAGCATATGTTTTATTAAGTCGTGTGCATTTATAACAACTTTTTGTTTATTTTTTAAGATCATTCTTTGAATATTTAAAGTCATTTTTTTTAGAACTTTTAGGTCATTTTATAGGTCATTCTTTTATTATCTTTAGGTCATTAAAATCCAGGCCCTGCTCATTACCATATAATATTACCTTTGTAATATTTAAAATAAGATAAACTACAGGATTTGCATAGGCCTGTTCAGAAAAATATCTTGTCTGCTTAGTACTATTCAGGACTTAAAGTAGCTAGCCCCCTTTAGACATTCTATCTCATTGGTGCATACTTACAACATTTGGGCCATACCTGAGACTACTAACCTTTGAAATAGTTTTGGGTAAGAACCAAATGTGACATTAGGAAATTCTTTGGCAGTTGAGGATAAGGGACCTGCTATGGAGTCTTCTGGTGATTTGATGTACAGTTCCTTCATGAAGAACTTGCAATTTCCTGCACCAAACAGATCCTAGTAAATAAGAAATTAACTTTTTGGGTTATTTAAATATCACATGATGCCTTTTTTTAGCACCATATCTTAATAACTGTTAAGGTTATATGCATATGTACTATTGATATTAATATGTTAGGAATGAGAGTAAGGATGAATTTAGGAGAATTGTAGCCACATTTGTGTGGATGGAGAGTGGAAAACCACCCTGAGTACACTCGACTGAGACTCAAGTTCCGATCTCCCTGACATTGGCAGGCTAATTTATTGCAAGAGCGATGCCTTAGACCAGTGTTTTTCAACCTTCTTGAATATGCGACCCCTTTGCAAGTAAAAAAATTCTGGCAACCCCTTGGACGTAATAAAATTATATCAGTGATTTAAAATAAGACGTGTTTGGTGCTGTTGGGCAGGGAGGGGGGAGTGCGCTCACAGGTTGGTTGAAGGTCATTGGTAGCGGCCGCATAGGAACAGTCGTTTGTCAGTTGTCAGAGTACACCAGCGTGTACGGTCGTAATGGAGAAGTTTCTAAAAAGATCTGCCCAGCCCTCCATGTCTAGTACATGTCTAGTGGCAGTAGCGGAAGCGAGTCAAAACCGAAAAAAAATCAACACGTTATGATGGCAATTATTTGAAATATGGTTTTACTGTCATGAATAATAAACCTCCATGTGTAATTTGCAGTATTTTGAAAGTATGAAGCCATCAAAGCTTATATGTCATCTCTCAACTAAACATAACAAGGATGCTGATAAACTGTTATATTTCTTCGAACGGAAGCTGAAAACCTTTAACCATCAGCAAACTACAATGATTCAGGTAATAAACTAGTATTATTTGTTGTTTAAAAATAATATTATATGAGGCCTTTCATAAGAAACCAAGCAATTTCCATTTTTTAAATTTAATAATTATTCAGGAAAATAAAAAATTTGCCATTCCTATAAATTCACAGTTGTTTGTTGTTAAGGTTTTGAGAAATACTTATTATCATCATCTATTCGAAATTACATACAAATTTAAAGATTAAGATTTTTCAATATTACCCAAAGAATTAATCTATCTTTATTATCCACCTCATTTTTCATTAAATACATCTACAATAATTAAAAATTCTAATATATATTGATATAATAGTAAAATTCATATTAAAGTATATTTATTTTTTAAACTTATTTAAGGTATTCAATGCCAATGAGAAAGCTTTATTAGCTAGCAATTGAGTCACTTAGGCTGGGAAGCCGCATACAGTTTCCGAGAATCTTATAATTCCAGCAGCCCTGAATAGGGTTGAGATTATCTTAGGCAAGCAGGAGGCAAACAAGCTAAAAATCATACCAATTTCTGATAATACTGTTGAACACAGAATAAACAATATGGCCGGTGACATTTATAAAAATTAGTTGAAAAATTAAAGAAGAGCCCACATTTTGCTCTGCAGTTTGATGAGTCAACTGATGTTGCAGATTGTGCACAATTTGTGGTATTTGTGCGCTTTTAAGCAGATTAAAGTATCAATGAAGACATTTTATTTTACAAAGCACTTCCTGCAAACACTACTGGCCAGTATTTGAACGACACGATTTTAGAAAGCACTCGCGACTACGAGATTGATTGGACAAAATGTATCGCTATTTGTAGCGATGGCGCTAAAACTATGACTGGCAATCAAAGCGGGCTCGTTGCGAAATTAAAATCAATAATACCAAATGTTTCATGGACACACTGCTTTCTTCATAGGCAAGCTCTGGCAGCCAAGGTTTTACCTTCTGATTTGAATGATGTACTGAAAGAGGTGATCAAAGTTGTGAACTCTATTAAAGGTAAAGCTTTGCAAACTCGACTGCTTAGAATCATTTGTGAAGACATGGGTTCGCTTCATAAAAATCTCCTTTATCATACAGAGGTCAGATGGTTATCAAAAGGAAATGTATTATAACGAGTTCTGGAACTAAAAGCTGAATTGTTATTGTTCTTACAAGATCAGAAATCTGAATATGCGAATTACTTTTGTGACCCTGTTTGGCTATTGAAATTATCATTTCTCACTGATTTTTTAACCACCTAAATATTTTAAAGAAGAGCCTCCAAGGGAAAGAAGAGAAAATATTCTACCGGCCAAGGATACAGTCAAAGGATTCCTCACAAAACTTCGTTTGTGGTCAACCTCTTTACAAAAATTGATGTATGATTCTTTCGCTTGCGTTCAGAAGATTGTCGAAGAAATTGCAACGGACCAATCGTTAGTAGTAAGTTCTCACATTCCTTGCATGATTTGGAAAACAGATTATTAAGTTACTTTCCAGAACTGAACTCTGACGCTGACAATGTGCATAGATGGATACAAAATACTTTTTTGGATATGTCAGTACAACTGACTGATCTGACCACGAAGATGAAAGAAAATCTTATAGATGTTGCAGCTGATGGCATGCTTAAAATGTAATTTAATTCGAAAAAGATTGACGTTTTCTGGATGAAGAGAAAAGAAGAATATCCAGAGCTGGCAAGGGAAGCTTTGAGATTATTAGAGCAATTCGCCACTTCCTACCTATGTGAACTAACATTCTCTTCAATGGTGAAAGAGAAATAGACTCCAATTAGAAAATGATTTGGTTATTTGCCTCTCAAAAATAGAACCACGATTCGACAAATTATTAAAAAATAAACAGGCACAGCCTTCTCACTGAAATTATTGTTGTATATTTAATGCAGTGTATATTGTAGAACCTATATTTAAAAATAAACTTTTCTCTGAATTTGTTATATTTTTACTGTAGTGTAGGACCTACACTTTCTTTTTATTTTACCTGGCTTGTGACCGCGACCCCCTCATCAAGCTTTTGCTTTGCAGTGTTTTACAACCTGGGGGTCGCGACCCACAGGTTGTAAAACACTGCTTTAGATCATGCGGCCTCCGGAGCATTTCAAATTAATTATGAAGTGTATTAATTGATGTGTGTAGTATTTTGAACTGCTTAGTGCTTGTTGAGGTTCAAAACCAATTAGAATTATAGGATCAAATAAACAACCAGGCCCCAGACCAGTAATTTAACACTTAATTGGATGTATGAGGGGTGTGTGAAACTTCTGGATTTGACCATCATAAAGCTTTGACCATCATAAAGTTAAAACACACATAAAGTTATTGTTTTTAAATTTTCTGTAGTTATTTTCATCACAAATTAGTGTTAATGTAAAAATAAATCTGAAATAATTATATTGTATTTTGTGCTAATCACTTAATTTATCATTTTAAGAAGAAATGTGTTAACTACGTTTGGAATACAGGATTTAAAAAAAAATATATTTAGTAAATAAATTTACATAGTTATGCAAAGTATTATAATTTTATCTAACATACATTTTTTTTAAATATTCAAACTTTGATTTGGCTTTGGGAATGACTCATGGTATTTGATTCGACTTCGGTTTGAATATAAAATGGACTTTGTACATTCCTAGAATGTATGAATGTTATAATGAATGGATTATGGGAAAGAATGTTAACATTATTTAGTTACTATTTATATTTTCTATTATTCTATTATATTTATGTTTCCTCTTATATTCATAATTTTTTCCAAGATTCAGGATTCAAAAGTCAATTGGCTATTTGAATTTGAGATTCAAATTAGTAAAATAGTGGAGTTGAGCAAATTTAGTTAAAATAAATATATTAGACACAGTCAACATTTTATAGAGAGGGTCTTATCTAAAAGCTAGATAAGTTACTAGATCTACTTTTGCATATTGTTGTCAATCTTGTAAATGTCACTGTTGCTAGACATTATTAAATCCTATAAAATAATACTAATAAGCTAGAAAAATGTTTTTAATTTTGGGTGCAAAAAAGTTTGTATTTGCAAATAGGCCCTTGCTAAGAAGGAGGTAGAGGATTATAATCTCACACAGTATAAAGAGGTAGGAAAATCAAACCTGACCTGAATGGCAACCCCCTCCCCACCCCATACACGAACTTGATGACAAAATAGTGTTCCATAAAAACTATAGTACTTGTAAACTGTTCAAAGTTACTGAAATTACCTCACTCAAAATGGAGAATGATTTCTCCATTAGCTGTGGGATACCAGGGAAGATGTAGACATTTTTTATGCTGACATTAGGATATAATGTTCTTTTACCCTGCCTGTCAAAGCCAAAATTAAGTTTAGCAGATTTTGGCACCTGCAAGAGAAAATAAAACTATTATTTTGACGTATGAGAAACATATTATTATATTTTATTATTAATTTGTATGGGGAAAAGAAAACCTGCATCGCAAAGCAAAAATCAATTTTTCTAGCTTAAATCAAACGATTCAAGGTGAATGAAGACCAAAGATAAATCAAATAAAAAAAGTTTACTGAAAACAATAAACACAAAAAATAACACTATCAAAACACTAATTATTGAACTTAAAAATATGTGCTTAATCCATAGCTGCATACACTTTCAAACAAATGTATTACATTAATAATTAATGGTATTAAAAATTAATAAACCTGCAAAACTTCATAAAATAAAAAATAATTAAATTAAATTGAAATTGTGATTTTAACTTTATTCATCAGCTTGGGATAAAATATGTCAATCATATTTGCAATCTTACATTTTGTAAGCGATATTTAATTTATACATTCATGTAACCATACAATATTTAAATTTTAATTTTTTATTCAACTTCGCTTTGAATTGAAAAAGTGAACATTGCACATGGCTAATAAATTTACTTAGTCCTGATAAGGTTAATTGTCCCAGTTATCTTCCTTCCCTACAACATTTAAGAGTGTTTATATAATGTCTTCATATTATATTCCTTTGGTACACAAGTTATGGTATTAGTAAAATGTGGTATCAATAGACGATCGCCAACCAAAAACACAAATTACTTTACTCAATGAACACTTACACAAGCTAACTTCATGGCTGGAGAGTTGAGGTCGTCTGTCTTATAAAACATTTTACACAATCTTACTAGCTCTGGATGGGGTGCCACACTCTCTCCGAAGGCTTTGGCCACAGCTGGAGAAACAACAGACTTTACAAACACAATCTGATAAAACCTAAAATACCAGAACAATGAGATCAAGGAAATAAATACAGATATCAAATGTATTATATTTATATAACAAAGTGTTCAGTTGAAAAGTGTGAAATTTGGGTGGGTTCATCTGCCAAAGAAGAGGACTGATGTAGGCTGAAAATTACATAAGTATGTATTATGGTGTGTTTTAATTGTGAACTTTGAAGCCTAAAGTTGTGTAGGCCTTGCCCTTCTATCCCCCCTTTATTGTTTAATTGTACTGAAACTATAAAATCCTAATAAAGTGTTTGAATGGTGAAGTGTAATGACATGCACAACCATCCCTTTACTTGGATAAGGGTAAATTAAAGTGTGGAAAAACACAACACCCTCAATGCAATCAACGTGAGATCAGACCCCATTTTTCTAAAGGTCTGAGTCAAGCAGGTTAGAGTAGCGTAGATAGAAATCTGAGGGCCCAAATTGAAAACTACATCACAACAATGGAATTTAATTTCCTGAGCTGTTTGCAGACAAAATGTTTCTTGTTGCTTTTATTTAGATACACATTTGAACCAGATTATTTATGATCAGGGCCTGAATGACCTAAAAATTTACAATAAATGACCTATAAAATGACAATAAAAACTCTAAATAAAGACTTTTTGAAAATCAGTTATTAAATTCTTGATGAAAAATGAACAGCTATTGTCAGCCAATACATTTTTATATTTTGAAAAGCTACTTTCTACTTCTACGAAAACAATGGGAGTATACTTGAAATTAATAAATCAGTAGATCTTAGTTCTTCAATGTCAGCAGTGATAAAAACTTTTCCTGTCATCACTTGAGATGTGGAGCACAAAGTTTTGTAGCATGAGTTTCTTTCAAGCCCGAGTTTGGGTTTTCTGAAACTAACCCTCCAATATCACCTCACACATTTTCCAATTCACCTTCCGGTGTTTTTTTTTATCAAAGCTATCATGTTTTCGACACTCACGCCTCTCTCCTGAAGATGTCTAATGGTTGACGCCAAGGAGCCGATTTAACTTGATGTATGCCAGTTTTCCTTTCATTTCATTGTTTTAAAACAATTAGTGAGAAACCTTGATGGTCCTAGCATCTACTATAGACTTTACAGTTTAAAAATTGTCACAATAGTATACACAGGCTTTGATTCAAGTGCCCCACCATGTGATAATAGGATGCGATGACAAGGAAACATCGAGAACTAGAGATTTAAAGAGTTGCCCAAGTGATGGAGCTTTGGACAGATACCGTCTGTGTGTGTGACACTTGAGTGTAAATAAATAAGGTTAGGAATGAAGTTATCCGGGAAAGAGTAGGAGTACAGGGAGTACATGAGATAATAGAAGAAGCCGAAGAAAATGTTGGAATGAAATATGTAGGAAAAAGACCGCAAGGGAGGCCAAGAAAGAGATGAAAGGAGCATATAACAGAAAGTGTTTAAGTGAGAGGAGAAAGTAAAGGAGGAAGAGTGGTGGAAGAATGGAGGAAGATGGAGGCATTTTACTAAACTAGCCCGGTCACATGCTGGCAACAGCTGTTGGTGATTATAGTGTGTCAACTTGAGGAAAGTTCGCCCTCACTTCCTCTACGCAAAGCATGACCAAGGCAAGTTACATACATATGTATCATTCTCGAGTATAATGATTTAATTGCTTTGGCTGCTTTAACAATGTATGGTGCTGCACCGGTCACAAAGAGCAAAACTTTGTCATGTCACACTCTCTATGGCTATAGCAAAACTATAGATATGTTGAAGAGTTTACATATTGTTGAATGGTTTACAGACTCAGTAGTGAGCACAAATATCTCTCCTGGTTTGTCAATTTCCAGGTGTAGTGAATGTCCCAAGCAATGTGGATTTTATAAACATGCAGGTAACAGGGTTACAAAGTTCGTTTGGATTCATACATTGGCTTATTTAGTCATCTTAGTGTGAGGTGAGATATCTGATGTTTGAATATTCATGTTTTATCAACGCACAGTTTTGAGTCATTTTCAAATAATTTAAAATTTTTATTCCAAAAAAAATACTTAAAAATTATGTATCAAACCAAAAAAAGCAAGAAAAATTACCTATAAATCTAAAATGGCAAAAAATGACCAAAACTTGACCTATATATGAAATATTAATTACTACAACCAGGGACTCATTGACAGAATGTATGTACAAATGAACATTTTCTCTAATGGACAAAAAAACAAATACAAACATGTTATCCAAACCTGGGCCTGGTTTATGATAATATTTTAATAATTGTTTCCTTGCACCATGTGGTTCGTTCTCAATACAAACAATTCTGTTATTTTAGCACTGCCATCATAAAATAATACACAATATACTGAAACACATATTCTTTACTCTTGGGTTTTTAACCTGCAGAACATATTTCACAGATATACTAACTATAATATATAGCTAAATAACATTGGCATTATAGGTCCTATTAATATAAGGCAATAAGCACAAATGCACCAGTTAGAAAATATTTTGCTATAAAATATAATTTCATGCATAATCAATATCCAAAAAATATCACATAAAAACAATAAATATTAATTATATTAACATGTTTTTTAAATTAGTGTGTTCAACATCATGATTATTAACAACTTGATTTATGGGGTAGTAATGAGAGTAGTTCTGGAGGAAATATACTTGCACTTAATATGGAGGGAGAGGGGAGGACTACTGTAATAAATCCCATGTGGAAAAACCACCCCTAGTGTCTCTGGCTAAATACAAAAACTTGACCTTCCTGTCAGCGGAAATTTAGTTCATTGCGAGCCTTAGAGTCTGTGAATGATCACTTATGAGAGTAAAATTGATAAGCACAGCAGATTAGTATACACTAAAAAAACTTCATGGTATGAGCCCGCAATCAATCTACACCGACTGAGCGGCTACCGCTGTTAGCAATGATGGCGCCAACATTTGCAGATAGAGGGTTTCATGTGGTCAGCACAATAAGCCCTTCGTTAATCTCAGTTTTCTAAACCAGAGTTGCTACTTTTTTTAGTCAAATACCTACTCATTAGCCCTCATATGTCTGAGTTTGATCCCATTCTAGACCCACTGCTTCACATTTAAGTTTTGAAAGCATTGGGGATCGAACCCAGGACCTCTAGATCTGTAACCAAGAACTCTGATCACTAAACCAAAGAGGCAATCTGGTATGCACTAAAACGAATAAAGAAACTATATGTGTTTTAAAGTGGCTTAGTAAATGCGCAGCCACTCGTGTGTATTAGTATGTAGTGTGTATGTATTATTATAGTATATGTATAACATTTAAAAAAAAACATTCTAATCAAACTTTAGTAAGGAGTGAATAAATATAAGTTAACACTTAGATGCTTTTATTTAAAAATTGAGATATGATTTTAGATTAAAGAATTTATAAAATTATCCTTAGTATTCACATTTATAAATTCTTTAATCCAAAATTATATCATTGTTGCTCAGACCATTTACAGTGCAAAACATGAGTGTCAACTCTGGTCTGTATAGTGAAGCTCAAAAACTTTATAGCTCTCATAGGTAGAGATGAGTTTAAAAAAAATCAAAATTGCACATACATAAAAATGGAGAAATAATGGAATACCAGTGTACACATGGAAAAAAGCATTAATTTTGTCTCGTCTACTCACTGGTGATGAGGAAATTTATTATTATTATTATTATTATTATTATTATTATTAGCACCGCGTCTTACTACCCGTTCGGGTTATACGTTTTAAGTACTAATTACGCTAATGGATTAGGAATTGGGAAGGTTGTATTAGAGGAAGTGAACCCGCATTTGTGTGGAAGGAGAGTGGGAAACCATTTAGGAAAAACCACCCCCAGTTCACCCGACCAAGATTCGAACCTCGATCTCCCCGTCCTCAGCAGTCGAGCAGCTCAACACGACAAGCGCGTTAGCCAACTACGCCACCGAGGCGGGTATGATGAAATTAAGGTTTGAATCTCTAATGAGTGAAACAATATAGATTTTTCCAAAATAGTTTCTCTCTCTCACTCTAGACAAATGTGGGAACATTTGCACTAAATTATACCTTCACCACTGTCCCATTAATAATAATGCAGATAGCCCTAATACTCTAATAGGTACAGTAGCCCCATGGCTTCTTTGGTGCTGACTGACAGCTCACAGCTGACTTCTGGCAGTCAGCATTTAGGTATATACCTAAATTTTAAACGTCAGAAGTGACAGCTGCTAAACACATGTTTTTGCAGATAATCTGGTTCGGCATAGGGATATGTAATTTGATCTGGTAACTTTTTAAAGCTGTCAGTCAGCACCAAAGAAGACATGGGGCTAGTAAGATGTGGAACATAAAACAAATTATGAACATACATTCTTTGTCACTCTGAAACCAGTTTACATAAATCAAAATTGACCATTAACACTTTTTTATTTTTTTATTTATCTGAGGGATTTAACGTTCTGAATTGACTGATTATATCGGCACACCAGCATTTTTTGAGCAAGAGCAAAAGGGCCTACCAATTTTGCTAAGAAAGGTATTTAACCATACCTTTCAGGGTCTTTTACATGCAACAATCAACAGGAAACTGACAGCTTTATTTCTCCTCCGAAGGAAGTTGTGCTAAGGATTTTTATCACTCTAGAAAAATCTGTTACTTCAAGCTGGGTTTGAACCCATAATCATCAGGTCTTGAGCTGAGCACTTTACCCTGAGAGCACTAAGTTCCATATTAAAATTTTTTTTGGATAAAATTGGCAAACAATACCTCACCTTCAAATGTGATGTCATCGTGTGTGGGACCAATTCCTCCTGTTGTGATGACATAGGTATACTTTTGCGAAAAAACCTGCACCTCCTCAATAATGGCTGCTTCATCATCACCAACTGTGGAGATCTATAAACCAAATATACCTTAATGAGTTGATATATTTAATAGGGATGTGGTCCTCGAATCCTTAAGAATATTTGAGATTCGAGAAAATGTAAGAGTAAAATATTTCAAATTTTTTTCCCCGATTTTTCAAGTGAAATTTGTTTTATAGCTCTATTACTACTGCTTGTTGGTGGAACAGAACAAAATATATTTATATAATGAACTTAACAACCCGGACCCAGACCAGTAATTTAACACCCAACTGAATGTATGAATGTTATAATGAATGAAGTATAAGTTGGCTTGGTGCAGAAAACACATTTAGACTTTGGAAAATTTTTGGGTGGGAAATATCAATTTCCAGTAAGAAAAGGATGGGAATTAAAAAAAAAATAATTGTCCACTTTATGCTTATATTTAATTTTTAGATTTATAATTTGATAGTGTAAGAGCATAATTATGTAAGGTTTGTTCTGGCAGGAGGTTAACCCACGCTTGTACATTTCCTTGGAAGTCAAGAGTATTGGGTTTCTATGCTGCTGAGTGTGGCATATAGCTCATATAGCTTGCATCCTGTTGATGAGCGAGCACGGTGAGACCGATGGACCTTCCTGGCTGGCAAGTTTGTGTGAGAGAATAACACATGGTTGTTGAATATTGGAAGCCATGCTGAGGACATGTGTGACAATATAAGGCATGGCTGACGAAATGACGATATAAAATGTAATTTGATGGTTCACCCCGCCGAAGAGTCAATCGTGGGTCTACCGAAAGGTTGTGGGACCGTTATCGTGCCTGCTCCCTCGTCACGGGAGGTCTATCCAGTTACTCATGTAGTAGTTTAGAATCTGACTAGATTAATAAATATATCTTATTGGACTAACTTGCATGTCTCATTCCCCACAAACCATCCATCCCAACCCCTACCGCTCGGGGTACATCCTAACCATGCAAGTCCCTACGAATGCCATGGTAGTGCTGTAGTAGGGTTGGCTACTGGGCACCCAGATAAAACCAGTAACCTTATACAGTTATGTCAGAAGTAGGATAGGGACGTTAAAATAGTAAGTCTTCTCATTCATTCCAATAAAAAAAAAATTAAAATAATTTTATTTTAAAATTAAAGGCTTAGGGCAATTTTATTCCGATCAGGGTCAGAAAAAATGAGAACAAACTCTTTGACTAGGTTGAAATTTAGAGGTTTGAACAATAAATTTAAATTATACAATCTCATAGAATTAAAAAAAAACTATAATCTTATACTTCTAGTAGGATGTTCATCCATTTCCTGGCATTTCGTTACACCCTGTCGTGAGCCAGAACGTGCAACCTTGGACCTTGTTCTCTTATTGTATAGATTAAATCTGCAAGTCCCAGATTTAATGTGAGGAGTGCTGTTTGATAACTAACGAGTCTAAGGAGAGCTAGCAAAATCACTGTCTGGTGGCTTTTTCCGCTTAGGGTCAAACTGGGGCCCTCAGGCCACCACGCGGGGTCCTTTAGTTTCGTACAAGTTCCCTTGTTTAGTTCAGTCTGTTTGATGTACCCATTGTATTGTAAACTATTATTTTCATTTAATTAAATATAACTCTTTGTACACTGCCTTGTAATTCACAAGCGTTCTCCTCCCATGACCTACTCATTCCATCAGAGTAACCCCATATACTCGGGGGTAGTCATCCAGAGTCACATAAGTCACTTAGACTCCCCAATTTGAAGGTAGCCAATAGTTAGATCAGACACCATTGAGCCGACATGTGAAAAAGGAGGTTTTACATATATTAATTTATATTTATAATACAAGTTTACCAAATAAAAACTAAATGATATTTGGTCCAACACGTGGAAGGTAATGTTTTGACGTAAAGGTTTGGAATGCTAACAAATATCAAGAAAGGAAGAAGCTATAAAAGTATGAAAGAAGATGCATAGGACCGAGGAAATTGGAAGACATCCAGTTCACACTTGTCTCGGGGCAGATTCACAGAGGAAGAAGAAAATAAAAAACCTAGGTCTAATTATTATTATTAGCACCGCGTCTTACTACCCGTTCGGGTTGTACGCACTTATGCTAATGTGTAATGGTAGGGTGATTGTGAAGATGAAATGAAGGACCTACAGTTTAACGTGGAATCCGAACCACGGTGGAGACCTGGCAGTCCTCACATTCACAAGATGTCTTGACAGAGGTGAAGGAAGGGTTTGGTACCTAGGTCTAATGAAACTATTATAAGTGTGTATTTATAATCAAGCATTTTTGGTGTTTACAGTATGTATATGTGTATATATATACATACATACATACATACATACATACATACATACATACATACATACATACATACATACATACATGTTTATGTGTGTTACAGGCAGGTGCCGAATTAAAATCATAATCGGTCTACCAATTTCGGGCAAAGCCCGATGTATCTTGATATTTATAGAGAATGATGCAAATAAAAAAAGGTAATGACAACCCATTACAATTTAATTACATTTAATTGAAGAACATAAAAAAGTAAAAAAATGAAGCAACTACTGAATTAAATGTCTCTTCTGTAAGAAAAATGTAAAACTGTGTAAATTAAAATCATATGAAGTAGAGTGATAATATTTATGTGATAAAGCTAATAGATTATATACAATTAAAATATTTAATGAAAAACATAAAAAATAAATAAAAACTGCACATATGAAAAATTTAAACATAATCACAGTTCATTTGTTGGTGCACGAAAGAGACAAATGACACTTTGAATTGCCTTCTATGTTGTTTTTGTTGCATTTGCACTTTTTAATTTGAATATTTCTACTTGGAAGAACAGTGAGTGACCTTAATCCTGCCCACAAGTATGAAATTCTTTTCTGCTTGCTTCTCTGAGACATATTTCTTTATTTTGAAATGTCCTCTGCTTTTTAAAAATGATTCTTTATAATCACTTCTTTCAACGGTTCCTAAACTGTAGTACGTGAAATTATTCCCAGTGGTAAGATATGAGAAGCTAAACAAAACAAGCAAATTAAGGTCTTAAAAAGATAGGGCCTCATAAAATTTTATACATATATTACGACCAGGTCCAACTAAAACTTAAACCGATATAACCAGTAAGAGGAGAAGGGAGAAGGAGGAAGGGAGGGGGGCAACACTGATTCAAGCTTGAAGCCAGTGCATCCATGCAGTATGTGTTATTATATCCCAGGACACCATTAAACATGTACCAAGATAGTAAATATTCAAACTACAGATATTGTTGGGGTGATATGCCATTCAGAAAGTTTTGGAACTGCTGACTTGTTTGATTTCTTGAGAAAAGACAGATAGATGATTGTACTGTTTAAAATACCTTATTTATAAGAACCTTCATCAGTCACTTATAAAATTAGCCCCAGAATGTTCTTTGCATCAACTTTAATTCTATCTACGCTAGAAATTGAAATGTTCACTGTTGTTCCAATAGCTGGTCTTGGAAATGTCTTTTTGCTTGATAATTTTATTTTCTTTGCCTGTTTTTGCAAGCCTTCAAGAGCTTTGGTGTCTTCTCTTACTGCATACGTTTCATGAGATAATTGAAAACATATGTTACAAGCATTACTATCTTCATAATGAAAACAGTTGGTGACCATCCCTGGCCTTATAGGTTAAATTCAGGCATACTATATAGGTTCTAACACTGATAGTTCAAAGAGTTTTTTAAACCGACAGCTCCTTGCAGACTTATTGTTTCTTGTCAGAAGCTAATAATACATTTGACTTTTTGTCAACATAGTAATTATGTAGATTTGAAATTGATATGTATTTGTTTGGATTACTTTTGAAATAATAACATGCATACTATTTGGATTCGCTTTTAAAAATACTAATAAGAGTAGCTTGGACTGGTGCGACTAAATGTTAGACTCACTGTCTAATTTTTCAGAGACACACGGATGTTAAGGTTTAAATCTCGATTGGGTACACAGATTGTAATTTCTCATTAATAGTTTCCCAATCTCCCTTAGCACAAATGTGGATACATTTCTTCTAAATTATATCCTACTTATTCCCAACCCATTAATGTAATTTTTTAAAATATGTATAGCCCAAGCGAGTAAGACATTTTGCAAGAAATATATATATAAAGAAAGTTAAGAAAATTATATATCTTTTTTTGAACTACAGTACAATCTTCATGAGAACTGTCTTACTTGAAGAATGCCAGGCCTCCACCGTGGTTCGGATTCCACGTTAAACTGTAGGTCCTTCATTTCATCTCACAATCATCCTACTATTACACATTAGCGTAAGTGCGTATAGCCCGAACGGGTAGTAAGACGCGGTGCTAATAATAATAATAATAATAACTGTCTTACTTACTCTATGGCATTAATAACTCGAAAGTTCATTGCTGCACTTACAAACCATGCCACCCATCCCTATCTTGAGCTGGTTCTATCAAGTCCATCTCATTACACCCTATCTCTTCCAGGTTTATTCTAATGTTATCATCTCATATTTGTTTAGGTCTTCCAATTGGGTTTGCCAGTCAATATTCTGAACAAGGTTCTAGATTCTCCCATTCATGCTGCCTCTCCTAACCACCTTAATCTATGAGATTTGATTTACCATAACAATGGCTGGTGATGAGTACAGGGTATTTAACTCATCATTATGTAACCTCCTCCCTTTCTCAGTATCCTCCTCCGTTTTTGAACCTAATAATATCTCCCTAAGCAAGGCTGTAGCCAGGCGAAAATTTCGGAGGGGGGGTTTGGGGGCATAGAGTGAGAGGCATGATTGCTATATCAATATTATAGGCATATGCTTCTATAAGCTCTTTTTTACAGTAAAATAAGGCAGATATTCAAATAGGCCTATTGATAGCTAACATTTAGAAACTTACACAACGCCTTCTAACTTTAGTCTAACTAAATTTAAATTGAACACTTCTTAAATGAAGGTATGTCCAACAGACTAACTTGGATGGTTTTAGAAAATATGAATTCTGTATCTCCCTAATACAACCTTTTTAAAACAATAAAAAGGCTGTCTTCACCCCCACTTACATAGTCCAAAATTGTACCCCATAAAATTGTAATTAAAACAAAAGCATTTCCAGCCTGATCAAATCTATTTGACTCTTATCTATTTAATACACAGACCACA
>CABFVX010001242.1:105148-126987 GCA_902151425.1 Timema shepardi
CCCCCCCCCCCCCTGGCTACGGCCTTGTCCCTAAGCATCTTGTTTTCAAACAATCTAATGTTTTTTCGTCATGTAAGGTAAGAGACCAAAAGTAAAGTTATTGTTTTGTATATTCTGAGTTTGACATTCCTTTAAGCCAGACAAGATGTCCACCACTTACAGACCAAGTAATAGTATGCATTTCCCGACTGTATTTTTCCCCTTATTTCCATTTTAATACCATTATTGCTATTTAAAATGGTTCCTTAATATTTAAACTCATCACCCATGCCAAATGATGTTACATCTGCAGAGCACATGATTTTACATGTGAACATGTGAAAGTAGAGCTAGTAACTTTTCTAATTGCAAAACAAGAAAGGTCCTTTCTACGAAAATTGGACAGTAATAGGTATGGTCTGATTTTGGTAGATGTTGGTTACTCAAGTTACTAAAACTATTTTAAAATATAGCTACATCAAGTAATGTTATTTGCAGCTGTCACTTTTAATAGATTTTTCCCTATTTTATAACACAAATAATAAAGTGAATTGTTGTCAATGTTGGCCGCAAAGAAATATAGGTATTTGAAATTTCTCTACTGTTCTCCCAACCAAAATCAGGGTATGGCTTACAAATGTGAGAATGTTAGTTCATTTAATGTTTATAAAGTTTTAATTTACTATCTAGCTCAAAGTAAACAAAATGTATTGTGCTATGAACTAAAAATGTTAGTTCTTGAGTTGGGATGGGCCCTCAAATCCATAAGAATATTTGAGATTCAAGACTCAAACCCTTAAAATATTTTTTTAAGTGAAATTTGTTTTAGGCCTGTAATACTGGTTAGTAGTGGTTCAGAACCAATGATAATTATATGATGCACTTAACAACCAGGTCCCAGACCAGTAATTTAATATTTAATTACTATTTGTATTTTGTATTATTTTATTATATTTATTTTTTATCTCATGTTCATAATTTTTTCCCAAGATTTGGATTTAGATTCAGGATTCGAAGATAAATTGGAGATTTGGATTTGTAAAGTAACGGATTCGACCCAACTCTAGTCTCGAGGATGTTATAAGATTACTAAAATTCTTTTAAATTTTAATAGTATATTTTGTTACAATTACCTACGTGGAAGAAGGTAGGCCTACTTTATTCCACATGATTACCGGTAGGCTACTAAAAAAGTTGGGCCTTGGTTTTGTCTCTAGCATCTAAACGTTTTACCATAGTCAATTTTTTTTACATTTAGTATCAATAATTGATAATTCTGTTAAATATCAATGATACATGAATATACATTCACAAATACATAAACAAACTAATGACATTAAACAAAAATAAGAAACAATGTTTTTTTTTGTTTAAAAGATTTTTATACTTGAAAAATGGATAATGTAGCTTAACAAAACATAATTTTAGAAAAAATAAAATAAACTATGGAACAAAACAAAAACTATGTAAGTAGTACTGGTACGATGACTTAATTGTTTAATACAAGCAATGTTGTAGTAGTTTGCACCCCTGATTCTGTCCCGAGTTATTGAGATTAGGCTTGTTTTGAATCTCACCAGAATGTAGTGGAGGGTAATTTTCCACAAGGTGGTTTTCAATAGGATTTTCCCATCTTGTTTCCAGGCAAATGCTGGTGCTTTTTCTTTTATCTACTAAGTTTTTCCATATGATATTGCACGGTTAGACATGAAAATAAAAAAGTGCTCCTCATTAAATCTAAAATGTAAATAAATGAATTGATTAAATAATCAATAAGATTTGCTAGAAATTATTTAAACACACCCTCTGGACTCGTACTCCAAGATCATACAACCTCTTGACTATAAAATGGGAGTTGGTGTCACGAACCTGTCCTTTCAATATTTCATCACCGATAACTGTAAATAAAAAACCATTGCATTAAATATGTTAAAGTGTTTTACATGAAGTATTTAATGTGTATATTCTAAGCAGAGGGTTAAATCAATATAGTGACTTAGAAACTAATTTATTATTATTATTAGCACCGTGTCTTACTACCCGTTCGGGTTATACGCACTTACGCTAATGTGTAATGGTAGGGTGATTGTGAGAATGAAATGGAGGACCTACAGTTTAACGTGGAATCTGAACCACGGTGGAGGCCTGGAATTCAAGTATAACATCTGTGTTATGTAAAAGTGTGATGAGCCCACCCTCCCTCCATGTAATGCTAGAGCTCCCTTGCCCCAACAGTGCTACAAACAAATTTTAATTTAACTTATTTTATTTATTTATCACCGTGTCTTATTACCTGTTTGGGTTATAAGCTTAAGTACTAATTACGCTAATGGGTTAGGGATTAAGAAGGTTGAATTTAGAGGAAGTGAACCCACATTTGCGTGGAGGGAGAGCAGAAAAACATTTAGGAAAAACAACCCCCCAGTTCACCTGACCGAGATTCAAACCTTGATCTCCCCGTCCTCGGTAGTCTGGCTCTACACTAAACTAGCATGTTAGCCAACTATGCCACCAAGGCGGGGGATACAAAAAAAATATAGCCTTGACATAATAGACACATTTTTAAAATATAAAGTGCCAAAATGCCTTATAGACAGGCACAAAAGTTTGAGGAGATGAAAGAATAACAAAACATGTACATAAATAATCAATCTTAGTTTACAAGATGTGAAAACATTATCACACCACCCATGGGTTAGCTGTAGTTTGATTTTGGTAGGAAGAACAGTATAAATTAGTTACTAAAGTTACTAAAACCATTTTAATACATTCATACATCAAGTGATCTTATCTGAAGTTGTCACTTTTGATAAATATTATCAATACCTATTAAATAACACAAATGATACATTAAATGTTATCAATGTTGGTCACATAGAAATCTGTTTATATTTTCTCTACTGTTCTTCCAAAAAAAATCAGGCTATACAAAAGGAGAGGTCACAATTATTTTGAAAATATTCACCTTTATGCTATTAAGAGACCCTTTTTGCCTAGATGACACATTGTTATGATGATAGCTATGTATCTAGTTGCCTGTTTGGGCAATTTATAATATCTATATTGTGAGGCAGTTTTTGAAGTAATGTATCAACATCCAAAATAAAGAATATGGGAAACCAATAAATGATCTGTACAAGTGCAACTGTCCATGATTTGAGCAATGGCCTAGCGAGACAACTTAGTTGTAAACAACATTGAGATGTAGCCTATGTAGACAGAAATTCCTATATTTATATAATGTAGGTGTGTTTTTAAATAGGCTACTGTATTTGACCTAATAGCAGCCGGAGATGTGATAACAGCCAGGGACTCTTAATTGTAGCTGGGATGAAGAGTAAAATTGTTAATAGCAGCCGGGGATGTGATAGCAGCTAGGGATACTAATTGTAACTGGGCTAGAGAGTATAATTGTTAATATTATCCAGGGTGAGGACATGATAGCAGCTGGGATGAAAACTGAAGTTGTTATTGATAGCTTGTGTCCTAATAATGGCTGGGTTGACCTAATTGTAGCTGGGACATAAGTATTCCAACAAATTTTCTTGGGTCTCACACTATGAAATTTTCCTTGTAGGCCTACCCCCTTTCTTGGTATTCAACTTCCCCGACTTCTACTCCAGGCTGAGCTTACCTAGTAATCCCATACTTTGCTTCATGGAAGGACCATGCCACTCAACTAAAAAGTGTGATCTCTTCTCACTACTTTTTATTGTAGCCAGGGGCTAAGATTGTAGTTGGGGTGAAAAGTATAGTTGTTAATAATAGCTATTAGGTAAGCATTTTGATTCATTGTAATATGTAAACGTCAGTGTGCGGAGAAAATAGATATATAGGGGGGTAGGATATAATCACAGAATTATGGATGAATCTTGCGGTTTGGAATGATATAATTTTCCATTCTGTTGGGGATCTGAGTTGAGAGGGAGGGAAGGAGAGAGGGAAGGAGAGAGGGAAGGAGAGAGGGAGGGAGAGAGGGAGGGAGAGATACGAAAATTAACAATTTTTGCATATGAATGACCCTTTTTACTTTCTCGCTATCTTATGGATAGAGAAAGTATTGTGATCGTCAAACAAGATTAAACTCGAGATTTTGATGAATCTCGACGTTTTATGTCCCCTCAAATTTGAAAAAGTGTTTTTTGAATTTTCGTCTGTATCTCTATCACTCTGTACCTCCAACTAGAGCCTCAACTATTTTACTGATCAGGCTAAGACTTGGCATCTAGGGTTTCCATAGGGTTGCCACGAGGGTTTTTTGTAATTGAATATCAAACCCTAAAATTAAGGGTAGTTTACTGAAAGGCAAAAAGAGAAAAAGTCAATTTTCTCAAATTCGGCTCTAACAATTTTGATTAAATTTTATTTCTAAACCTTTATAAATATTCCAAACAAAATGGCTTCTATCGATATTTCGGCAAAATGACTTTAAAGGCTCCAATCCAATGCGTAGATTATAATTTTTTATCATATCTCCAAAAATATGAAATTACTTATCATTACAAATATGTAGATCTATTTATAATTCAAATATTTTATTCGAAGCATATTTTTATAAAACCAATAAGTTTCAAGCTATACGCAAATATATATATTTTCTAACTTTTTGAACACTAAAGGTAAAGTATTGTGAACGTAAAAAAATCTAACCTGAAATGTTGATGGATGTCGACGTCTCATGCATGACCCCCTGAACCCTAAAAAGTGGTCTTTGCAATTCTGTCTGTCTGTCTGTGTGTCTATTTAAACTTAAAATTAAGAGTAATTTAATAAAGGGCGAAAAGAGAAAAAATAGATTTTCTCAAAATCTGCTCTAAGATTTTGATTAAAATTTGTATCTAGGCATTGATTAAGATTATAAATAAACTGGCTATTTTAAGTTTCCCATGAAAATGACTTATAGGGTACTTTACAGAAGCTGACATTTCCGTATCTCCGAAACTATTTGAGATACTAAATAACTTATCATTACAAAATTGTATTACTATTATAAATAAGAAACATTTATATGAAATATATATTTATAAAACCAACAGTTTCTGAGATATTGGCAATTATATTAATACAATTTGTGAGCTTTAGTTGTAAAGAGATACTACTTAAGTTTTCATGCAATAATTTTCCAATGCCATAGAGTAATTATTATTATTATTATTAGCACCGCGTCTTACTACCCGTTCGGGTTATACGCACTTACGCTAATATGTAATGGTAGGGTGATTGAGGTAATCAGATAAATCTGTGCCGGGACCGAGGATTGAACCCCAGCCGCCCGCACAGAAGTCTGACACCTTACCCCTAGACCGCCAGCTCACCCCATAGAGTAATTAAATATAAGTAAGTCTCTCAAAAAATTTATGTTATTTTTTCTTAAACTTCTTAAGAGAAATGTTTGTACACTTTTTATTGGTCAAAATTCATAAATGAGGAATTCAATAGCAGTGTGATGTGCAACACCTAATAAATGTTGAAAATTTTATCTGGAAGTCAAAATTTTAAAACGAAGTGTTGACCCTTGTAGACCCAATAACATTCTTTTTTATTGGCCCAAACATACAAATGAAGACATTAATTCTTTAAAAATAAAATTATAAAATTTAAATCCGGGACTCAAAAATTTTTTTTACATAAATATAATGCAATTTATGCTTGAGTTTAATGGTATATATTATTTTGTTTCACATATATTATGAGTTTTGAGTAAATATCTCCATTTTTAAACAAGAGAGTGAGTAAGTCCATGCGGAGATCCGTACCATTTATTTTAACTATTAGCATTTGATAATATTGCATATAAATACAAATTTGGCAATTTTAAAACACACTTACTAATAATTCCTGCAGTTCTATTAGTAGGGTCTTGTCTTTGCATTTTTGAGGGTGATGATTTACAAAGCATAAGAGTTCTTTTCAAGAAACCTTGGTAAATCTTGTGAATAAGAGTAATCATAATTATTTAACATAGAATTTTGAAACCACCATTCTGAAAAAAAAGGAAGAAAATTGAAATCAAACCCAAGTCGATCAAAGAGAAACTTGATTAAAAAAAAATCTCAAACAAAATGTTGAACATTATTTTACCAACATTATAATTTAAATTCAAAGATTGCCCTTTAAATTCAAACACCCACATTTAACCATACTATATTTACCTCAATAACAAATAATTTATTATTTGAGTTTAAAACACTAACCCACCCATAAATAAAAAAATTGTATAATAGGCCTAACTGACAAATATTTTTCACAGATTTACCATCTGTAACTTAGCCCAAAATCTTCTTTTAAGCAAATCAACATCCTTGACGAGTCAAGATTTGGTTTAGTGAAAATGAGTAATAATTATGTTGAACAAATTAATATGAACAGAGTTATCATACTATTTTATAGGCCAAATTAAGATAAAATATATCCACATCAGTGGGTACGTAGGTTGTGGAGTCAACCTTGTTTGGTCTGCCGGTGATAGTGAGGTCAGGTTCAAATATTGGCAGGTGTACTAAGGATGGTTTAGCCTAAGTAGGTAGTTGTTCACTCCCTTTACACACTAATGTGGATATATCTCTTTTAAACACTATATCATGGGCATCCCTTCTGTATTAGTGAAAATTAAATATGGATGGCCTGGATAGGGAATGAGTAAAACTGGCAGATTCCAAGCGACCCAGTACTAATATGTAAAGGCCCCTAGTGTGTATATATATCCCAATAAAGCTATGTTTCAAATTGAAGTCAAAATGGTGAGGTGAAGTATTTATATCTTCGTAATTAGTTAATTTAATCTTCAACTACATTATTGAAATCTGTTTCTACTTTCTAATTATATGAATAAAAATTCTTCTCAATACTTAGACAATAGCTGGGTGTCTTTATGATATATTTAAGTTTGTAAAATTATCCTCCCCTCGCTACTTGAGTAGATCACTAAACAGATGATTTTACATTTGATTATAAACACCACCAGGAAACAATAATCAGGATGGTTTTAAATTTAATGCCATGTAATAATTATGTGTTCAAAAATGATATAGTCTTGGCACCTAAGACTTTTGATTAAAATTTCATAAAAAAAACAATAATATAGTATTGAATGAATATAATAATTATTTATGTTTAAAGTAGTAGAGGCAGTCCAAACAAAACCAGCCCTATGGGATATCTCTCGATGTCCCAATTAATCTTTGTAGACATGAAAAAAAAGAAGAATATTTAAGTTTAAAAAGCTGGATTCTAGTTGGAAAACAGTGCAATAATAACAAAAACAATATGGAACAGCATTTTTAATAATAGTAAACACACCTATGCTCAAGGATATATTGATACTTTTGCCGGGATCACGATCAACTTAAAGTTCACTTAAGGTTAACTCAACGTAAAGGTTTTCCTAGTGTTTTTAAATGGAAGCGATCTCAATGCTGTTCACTTAATAGATGTCCTGGGAGGTCTTTCCCGTTAAGTGAACGTTACATGAAGGGTATCACGTGATCTAGCCAGTCAATCATTATGTGAGAGACGTTTACAGGCCTATTTAGTAATCCAATTGTTGGTTTTAGGACCAACTATTATATACAATAATTATATTTCACAACTCATGTTATTATTAAGCTGAAGTAGATTTAAGATTAAACTAAAATAGAAAGGTTGGATTAATCAAAAAAGTTTAATGATAAACAGTTATTATATCGATAAAAAATAGCAAACATTCACAGATCATAAACACTTTACAAATAGTACAAATCACAAATTAAATTACATACTCCAGAATGCAGATGTTTGGCTCGAGTTGTTACGTTAATTTATGTGAATCGTGATCACGCATCTGTTTACTTAAGTTAAGTGAACCTTAAGCGAATGCTATGTTAAGTTGATTGTGATCCCAGCATTAGACGCTTATGGAAGGCTAGTAAGGTTAGGTTCAGTCAGTTGTGTAACTTGTACGTATTAATTTGATTAACTAAAATTATTATTATTATTATTATTATTAGCATCGTGTCTTACTACCCGTTCGGGTTATACGCACTTACGCTAATGTGTAATGGTAGGGTGATTGTGAGATGAAATGGAGGACCTACAGTTTAACGTGGAATCCGAACCACGGTTGAGGCCTGGCATTCCCCATTAACTAAAAACACATTTTTTATGTTTCATCTATAGAATCTCATTAAGTTTATGTTAGTGAAACTTTATGTTAGTTTGTAGGTTGATTTGTTCCAAGCAATGAGCAATGTGTAATTTTCTCATGTAGGTGAGTAAATTATTATTATCGCTTCTTACTACTTCTTTGGGTTGTACGCACGTACGCTAATGTATAATGGTAGGGTGATTGTGGGATGAAATGGAGGACCTACAGTTTAACGTGGGAACTGAACCACGGCGGAGGTCTAGCATTCCAAAAATTCACAAGTTGTGATTAATACACATCTTGTCAGCAGTGAAGGAAGGGTTTGGCAATCAGATAAATATGTGCAGGGACCGAGGAATTAATCCCGGACCACTAGCACAGAGGTATGACACTTTAAGCTTAGACCACCAGGTCACCTGTGAGTAAAGTAAACAGTCTAATCCACAAAATAATGTTTCATATTAATTATATTTCTGGGAACAAAGTGTGCTTATTGTGATGAACAATTATGTTTTGTAATATTTTTGTTGGGTAATGACATTTTAAAAAACAGAATGAAAAAGTATACCTAATAGTAGTAGACAGAGTTAGTTCAAACTTCAACGAGTTTGACTCTGATCAGGGAGTTGAATTTGAATCCTAGCTATTTGTAGGCTACCGGGGATAAATTTTCAGTTCCTAACATTGTTTATTCTTAATTTCTCATGGTGAATGCTGAAAATAAATAATCTTAGTAGGCCTAACTATTGACGTTCGCTTTGGCTTTTTACCCTAACAGAGCCAGACACAAATAAATCACTTTTTTCTACAAGTCATAGGGCCTATAGCCCTATACAACTTATTTATTCATAGTTAACACTAAAAATAAAGTCAAAATCGCTTTTATTATTTGGTTACTCTTGCTATTTCCTAATAACCCCTAATTCATAAAGCCCACATTTAAGGATTTTTAAAACAACAACCAAGAAGCTAGGGTTATTTAGCTGAACTAAAAGTATGTGAAACCTTAATTTATATTGCATGGGAGAGTAGAAATATTAATGCAATTATTTTATCAGTGAAGATAAATAACTTTAATATACTCGTAAATATTTGGTAGTAATAAAACAAAATTACATTAATTTAGTAATAGTTTTTGGTAAGAAATTAAAAAAGATACGCGTCTATTTAATTTAAAATAAATTCAACAACATCAAACTTTAAAAGATAAAACCTGTTTTGATGTTTTATAAGAGAGTTTTTTTTAAAGAAAAAATCTCATTAATGCTAAATGTCAAAACTACGGCTGAATCACAGCACCATAGACAATTTGTAGGTTAACGATAGATACTCCAGGCTGGGGAAGAACAAGGTTCATCTATAAATAAAAAAAATAATGTTATTAAATTGTGATATTTTTGAAATAATAAATATGGTTGATACAGTTTTTCAAAAAATGAGTCATTAATAACAGTCTAAGGAGAGATTATATAAATCCAGTACTTGTAAATGTATTTCTCTATTTTTAAAATAAATAACCATTCACAGTGAATATGCTGCAAAAAGGTTCACAAGACATTTTATTGCAGTGGAAGCTTAAGATTTGTTTTATGCGAAAACCTTTAACGTTATTTGGGAAAATTTAGGTATGGTATTTCTAGTTTACATAATAATTGTATATTATTACTAACACAAACCTAGGAATATTAATAGATTAAATAGCAAAGCTATTACACTTGTTAGTTACGGTATTAGCTGCATATAAATATCATATTCTTCAAATTAAAAAATAGAAGTATATGAGAAATTAATCAAAATGATAATGACGTATTCTAATTGATATTTTTATTGGTAGAAAGATTACAAGAAACCCCAAATGAAAGATAACATTTGAAAAACTTATTTAGAACGTGTAGGAATATTTTGTTCTTAATCTTCTGTTGTTAAATTAACTTCCCTATTTACAGTCAACTCTCGATTCTACGACCTTTCACGGTTCCCTGGAAAAGGGTCGTTATTTCGAAGGGGTCGTTATTGGAATTTTAACAGATTTTGTTCCACACCTGACCTTCATACGAAAAAATTGCATTTTTTAGACAATACGTGAAAAAGTAAATAAAATAAAACCTACCTATTTCTTGAAGAAGATACTCCTTTCACTCATTTCGTCAAAATTATAAGTTCGTATCAAATAAACAAAAATAGCGTGGGTCATCAAAAATCGTTCACAAAATCCAACCAAAAACGTAATCCAATCAAAATAACAATGTTAAACAATAGCATGGGTCGTCAAAAATTGTTCACAAAATCAAACCAAAATAGTAACCAAATCGAGAATAGAAATAACAATGGCAAAAGCAAGCCTGGCGCGTGATGTAGCGACAGTCGCACGCGGGGAAACATTGTCTTGCTTGTGGGAGGGGGTGGACAGAGTCAAGTGATATTGGCTGGCATTGATGAGGTGGTGTCTTTTTTTTATACCTGACCCACCCCAGTTACTAGTAATACAGCGCTCACAAAGATAATTGCAACGCAGTGACCTAAATAAATGCAACAAACACATTTTACAGCCGATTTCCTTAAACTTTTCAACCTTTTTCCCCACATTTTTCACGGTTCCCCAAAAAAGGGTCGTTACTTCGAGAGGGACGCTATTCCCGGGGTCGTAGAATCGAGGGTTGACTGTAATTTGTTCCCTATCGCATTTAAATACCAAATTGAGTTATACTTAAATGTCACTCTACCCCTCCATTTGAATTTAAAATTAAATTTGTGTATACTTTTCATGAATACATCAGAGAAGGCTCATAGGTAGATAGATACCTGAGCAGATGATCAAGTTAGTATTCACAAGGTCTCAAATCTTATCCGTGATCGTGAACTTTACTCAACATCCGCATCCACGAAAATTGCCATACAAATCACAGCCACATAATTTTGTTGTGTAAGAACTTTTTTAATGTTGCTTAATTAGTAATACATAAAAACAATAATCCTATTTGTTTTTTTTATTCCAGAATTTGAAGAGAGTATTACAAGCCTGCTTGTTAAATAAACATGGTATAAATTAGGTAGTAATTTATTTACTTTGCATAACATTTTATTCTACGAGTTTGTGCCCACATTTTCATGCAACATACATAGTAAGCCTATTTATTGACACCGTATAGGCCTTTTGTTTTTTACTTATTGTTTTCGCATTTTTAAAATTTTATTTTAACCTTTAAATTTTTTAGTTTGATCCGATGTTTTATATGCAATCCTACCTAGTATCAAATTTGTATTGACCTTGCTAATAATAATAATAATAATAATAATAATAATAATAATAATAATAATAATAATAATAATAATAATAATAATAATATGGATAACCGCACCTACGCAGGGCTATTCGCTTAGGTTAAAATGGATTACTCAAAATCCTCTTTTCCCAAATTACAGTCTCCTGATACATTTCTATCCGTATACTACCAATTCTTTTTGAAAAATAACTTTTCAATGATTTTGACAAGACGCTAGTGTGATGAGTGACTGTGGACCGCGTAGATGGATCGGGTCTAGGAAAACATCAAACCAGACTGCCAGTCGTGGCGGCTAGCAGTAACGACACCGACCAGTTTCGGCAGTAGGCTGATTGCTTACCTCCAATTAAGGTGGGGATGTAGGGGAAGCGAGAAAAGGTGTATTTTCCGTTTTTATATAAAAACATTTTTCTAGCAAGATAAATCAAATATTTCTTCAGTATAGTAATCGAGTTTAATTTTATTCGCATTGTTTTTGTACTGGAATTTAATGGCAACATATTTTCTTAATTTAAAAGGTTTGTCATCCAATGCTACAGTGCTCACGACAAATTTTCACCAAATGTTGATATCACCATTAGAAGAAAACTAAACTATGTTTATACTAAAGCAATACTTTATTTATTTAGTCCAACAAAAGTTTTGTTATAAAACTACAAAAACACCATTTCTCCCATCCCCTAAATTCCCACCACAATACTTCCCCTACACCAACGTTTGGAATCTTAGCGGCAACCCAGCCCTTCCCCATCTTCTACACTATATTGTTTTGACCATGTGCACATACAAGAAAGAAACAGACTCTCAACATTACGGGGGTTTTGATACGCTCCTTTTGTAACCTTGAGCCCCTCAACACTGGGCTTCGCTAGTGTCACTGCTGGGTAATGATAGGACTAACTGCAGTGATCCTAGTTGTGAAGGACTCAAGCTGTCAAAAGAAGCGCAACCATTTTAACCTGGAGGTTGAGTATCTGGGTATATTATTTGTCTGTGACCAGGTGGTTAGGCTAATTGTTTACCCCCTCTTGATACTTTCTCGCTTCACCATGCACACATATCGAATCTACTATTTGTTCCTTTTTGATTTTTATATACACGCCTTGCATAACGAGCACAAGTGTAAAGATCATAAGAGGTGTACTGGCCACCTTCCCACTTCATACACAAAGCATTATTATGATATAATATATATTTGTATTTTCTCTAATTGGATTCTTTAAAAAAATGCATAGCACCTATAGCCTCAATCATATTTTTGTAAACCCTATTGATAAACAAATTCCTTTTAGTTAAACTTACATATAATAGTATTACCTTACACATCAAGACATGAAAACAAACCAAATGAATAGATATTGTTGACATACATTTAAAAAAGTTATTTCTATAAGACTGAAGCCTGTATTCGAAGGGAGATTCACCACTGACCACCGCAGGTAAAGTGTGTTCACTATAACTTTTACCTGAATGATAGATGAAAAATTATATGTTTAGGTTTTGGGTTGCAAACACTTGTACAAGATCACTGTTTTGTTATAAATGATAAGTTTTTTAATTACATGTTATATTTTACATTTAATATAACATAAACTAAGTTTTCTCACACTATTTCACCATTTTTTAATACTTTTTTAAACCAATCTGAAACAATATTTTAAACATAATTAAAAGTACTTATTCTTTGCGTATAACCCGAACGGGTGGTAAGACGCGGTGCTAATAATAATAATAATAATAATAATAATAATAATAATAATAATAATAATAATAATAACAATAATACTTATTCTTCGTTTTGGAATTTTATCGATAATGTGTAATATACTACATATATTTATACATTTTAATAAAGGCAGTGTATTTACTTGGAATAGAGAAAATACTTCTATTTTTATTAACATATAATTATTGTTTTATGATTATTTTATCATATTTCTAAATATTTAATTAAATAAAATATTTTCATCCATTGCGTGTGAGCGACATTTTAAATAAATTGTTTGCGTTATGATCAATCACATGGTTTAAATTTGTCGGTTGTCATTTTAAAGTAATATTTGTTAGAGCTTTTGTGAAAGGTCTGTAAATACATAAACATTTTTAAGTGAAATAAAACAATAAATAAGCTTGGTGGCTATGCTCAAATAATTATAAATAATATTGGCTTAAATTACTTTGGTTTACTATTACAGTGTTTTCATCACAATTATCCAAGGTGATAGATATCAGCTGTTGGCGTAGGAATACAATAGGAACTATTTATAGTAACTTTTTGAGCTGTCATCCAAGTAAACTCAAGTGGTGAACGTATTTAGTACCTTCTGTCTAGCTAGATAGCAGCATCGTTGACAAAGACCACCAACCTTGTGAGAGAACACGAAAACTATTTTCAGAGAAAAGAATTCCATTTTGATGGCGGATACCAAATATGTTTATCACTGACTATGATATAACGGAAAACAAAATTTACTTAAATTTGCAAGTAATGAAATAGAAAGTTAGGAACGTGTGTAGTGTAAGTTTTGTAAACTTTGTTGTTTGGATGTTTGTTAGTTACTAAGTTGGCAAACTTTAAGGAGTTTCTTCCGTTTTAAGTAGTTGCACAATAACTGTTCCAATTTATCAAGTTCCAAACAATTACGCGAGGCAAACTAAGGAATACTCTAAAACTTCCCTTCCTCCTGAAACTCAGTCAGTGGAAGGTTAATATTTGGGAATGAGGGATTTCAAGAGTAGGCCTATTATTTGGTCTATAGAAGATGGTTAAGGATTAGATAATAAGAACAAATAAGAGGGACAGACATAGAATGTTACAAGAGAAGGTAACTCGCACGTTACACTTAAGAAGTAGAGCTTCATTTTTACATCCAATTCGATTAAATATTTATTTAAAATGAGAATAAACTGGTGCCATATATTAGCATATAATTCTACTATTTATAAAATTATGTTAACATTTCCTATACTTTTCTCTAAATTAATAATATATTAGCGAAGAAATATTAATGTTATTAGAAAATTCGACTATCTGTATTTTATTTAAATTGAATTGTTTCATTTACAATTCATAGCACAATTTTAAATAATTTATACATCACCTATTGTTATTATTAGCGGATAAATACAAATAATAACCTGTATTAAGATACTTTTTTGTTTCTAGTATTCTTCTTTAGCTAATAAATATATTATTAGTTTTGGTGGATAGTTTGAAAAATATATTCGATTAATCTTCATCATTTACTAGTAGTTTTGTAGTAGCTCCATTCTTAAAAAAAAATATCTAAGTACATAATGTTAAGAATTACCATATGTTATGTTTTTATCGTTACTCCTTATATCTGAAGTTGAAATATAAAAAAATCTATCCTTAGATTTAAATTTGATAATTTTCCTTGTTGATCAAGTTAGGCGGAATACATGAATACTCAATAGTGCGTTGCGTATAACCCGAACGGGTAGTAAGACGCGGTGCTAATAATAATAATAGTGCGTTATTTTTTTAGATAATAACCGTTTTAAAGCTGTTTATGACGTAGGTACTACGTCTCGTTTTGTATGTGAAAAAACTAAAATAATACCTCCTAGATTATAGATCAATTGCTTACTTACTCTACGGCATCGAAAGTTCATTGCCGTATACACAACACAGCGCCATCTATCTTTACCTTGAACCAGTAATATCCAGTCTACCTCATTACACCCTATCTCCTTCAGGTCAATTCTAATGTTATCCTCCTATTTGCGTCAAGGTCTTTTCACAATGTTTTCTTCCTGTAGGTTTGCCAAACAGTACCTTAAACACGGTTCTATAATATCCTATTCACTCTGCATATCCTGCCCACGTAATCTACGAGACTTGACTATCCTAACAGATTATGTAACTCATCATTATATAACATACACTACTCCTCAGTAGCCTCATCCTTTTTTGGAGCAAATATCTTTCTAAGAACCTTGTTTTCAAACATCCTAAACATTTCCCCCCCCCTTATAAGTTAAGAGACCACGTTTCACACTCGTAAAGAACCACCGGTAGAATTGTGTTGTATATTCTGAAAGTAACTGAAATGTCAACAACTTGCTGATCGAGTATTCTTTCCCTCATTACCAATCCAAGATCGTTATTGCTTGTTAAAATTGTTCCTAAATATTTAAACTTATTAACATTATCAAATGATATGTTGTTTGTAGTACTCTCCAAATTATCGACCCCAATTGGTGTTCTCTGTGTGATAATATACCCAATATTTTCAGCGTTTACTTCTAAACCTATTTCCTTACTAGCCTCTAGTAAATTGTTTGTATTTCTTTTAATAGCTTTCTTACTATAGATGATGATTTTTCAATTTTAGGAATATGATATCTAGATGGAGTAATCCTCATTAAAATACATAAATAATAGTTTTGTCTATTTGATTCATTAATATGCAATCCCTCAGTTATAATAATTGTACAAATGGCAGCAATATGCCAACTACCGAGTCGAAGGAGGCTGCGTTATCTGATAGCTCGTGAATACAGCCGATGATTTTCACACGTCCATCATAGACTCTGCCTTAAAATATGAGCGAAGAATGACCCTGGGCACGGGAAAATTCCTGGATAGCTCATGGTCACTGCGTTGGCGTACTAATCTGATGGTTCCGGGTTCGATTCCCAAGTCCAGGTGTTATTTTTCAATTTTCAGAATATGATATCTAGATGTAGTATTCCTTACTATTGCCTAACAGAGATAAATCATCTGCGTATCCTAATAGCTGCATTGGACCGTTTAATTTAAACCTTCCCATTGAAATGGGATGCTAAACAAATACAATTTTGAGCGATCTCTTCTCAATATTAAAACGGATATCCATATTGAAAAACTATGAGCACTCCGTTAACCCTGAAGGGTAACAAGCTTACATTGACATGTTTACTTATAGGTAGTATGACGTATATGATGGGGCCATGGTAGTAGTCAGTGCAAGTAAGATTATACTGATACCTCAAAATGTAAATGGAGTGTACATAAAACATATAAAAAAACAGTTTTACAGTCAAATATTTATTGAAATAGTTTCCCCTCCAAACTGTATATTTCCAAAGATATGGTTGAATTGTTGAATAGTAATAATAATAATATTTAGCACCGCGTCTTACTACCCGTTCGGGTTATACGCTTTAAGTACTAATTACTCTAAAGGATTAGGAACTTTGAAGGTTGAATTAGAGGAAGTGAACAAGCATTTGCGTGGAGGGAGAGTGGAAAACCATTTAGGAAAAACCACCCCCAGTTCACCCGACCGTGATTCGAACCTCGATCTCCCCGTCCTCAGCGGTCAAGCTCATCACGACAAGCGCGTTAGCCAACTACGCCACCGAGGCGGGTTGGAATTGTTGAAGTTAAATCCAGTTTGAATCTAGCCTACTTGTGTGTGTGTGTATATATATATATATATATATATATATATATATATACACACCGACGATTCACTGGCTGTCGTTAAATTAACTCACAGTTTTCAAGCAAACTTTACTCAGGTGAAGATATAGGGGATGAGAGAGAAGGTCAGTGTTTTTGTAATTTCTATTGCAGGACTTTCTCTTTTGGGTCAAAATAAAAGGTCTGTTGCTTCAGTACAAGCATGAAGTTTAATTTTCTTCACATGGTGACTTCAACAGTTCTGAGATATCGGTCATGCATATGGCGGCATTAGATGACCAACTTTTTAAATGAAGAGAAAATTTGTCTTAAAATTATCGGACACCATTGACAGATATTCATGAAATTTTGACTCAATCGTGTGAATAACATTAAACTATGTGTTTCTACTGGGCCAATATTTTATTTATTTATGCCTAAAATATGATTTACTATAAAAACTGCAAAACTAATCGCCTTTTATAGTGTCCCCTTCCACCCCACCTTAATATATTAAACTAGACTAGAGTTTAAAGTATAACACATAAACTTAAAGTCAATTTTTATTTTATTACTATCACTACATTTAACAAAAGTACGCAGATGTGAGGAGGAAAGTATAGAAGAAAGGCACCCGCTTCAGCGTGAAGAGAAGATGGGAACAATACAGATTAAAAACCGTACACACTACACCTGGCCGGGACTCGAATATCGATCTCCCTACCAAAGGGGTCTTAGCTAATGAGAGTCTCAAAGGTAAGAAAGAAGTTGTTTGTCGTTTGAATACGGAGGTTTTAGTATTAGTGCAGTTTTAGCATGTAGGCCTTAACTCCACTCATGCTCTGACATCATTTCTTGGAAGAATTACCACATAATTATTTTAACAGTAAAATTTTATCGATAAAACTCTACTAACATTATACCAGGGATTAAGTTACATAGCCTTGTTCTTGCCTACGTACCATTTTAAGTCCTTAGACCAATCATTTACCAGATTAAGCAAGATGTCAAAAAATATATTAGAGGATGAATCCCCACATAAATAATACATTCACCTTGGTATTGTCTGGAATCGAAGGGAAATATCATGGACTCCTAATCGAGTTGGCTTTAGGAGCAATCAATGTTGAGCCAAGTGGTTAAAAGGTAGTAAATGCTTTTTCTTGAATATTAATAAGTAAATATTTAGGTTTGAAAGAGTAAAATTTCAAGTAAACTTTTTACCTCAAACGTTTACTTATTTAGCCAGTAAACACTACCTATTAAAAGTAAGCTCTTATTAACTTAAAATTAAGTAATTGCTTTTACTTAAGGCTAGTTAACATGAATTAAGTAATCAACAAAATTTTAAAACTAAATTGTAATTTAAATTTAAGTAGTCAAGCGTGTACACCTTGGCAAGTGTATTTAGTATATTAGTTCGCGATGGACGACCAAGAACGTGTTGAGCTCTTAAATTCGCTGCTTAGATATATATATTTATATATAAAATGAAATTTTAGAGTAGCTGAAAGAGATGAAATATCAAATGAACAGAATAGATCCAAACGACTGTGGGAGAGAAAATTGATAAGCATGAGAAATGAGCTTGGTGCAAGTACAATTTTTTTTAATGAACTAGCAGGAGAAGACAAAATTGAATATTTCTATGCATTGTGGATGTCTGAAGAGTCTTTTAATTACCTTGAGTCTAAAGTTGAACCCATGATTGTTAAAAAAAATATACAGTAATGCAATGTACCTTATCACGAAAGTTAAAATTATCCATTGTTTTATATTTTCTTGCAACCGGAAATAGTTTTCGAAGCCCATTCCACTTCTTCAGGGTATTTAAATCTAGTATATCACTAATGTTACCTGGTGATTGTGAAGCTATAAAGCAAGGATTGCAATATTTAGAGAGGTAAGTAAATCAAATAAATTTAATTACTTATCATTTATTAGACAAAAACCAACCTAAGCTAAACGATTGTTACAAATCAAATGTAAAATAAATTGTAATAGATACTTGTCCCTGATTGAAGCTAAAGCTTGTGCTAGACAGTCCTTGAAATTGTGTGTGGTAGGAGTAGACCATATGTTGCGGCATTTTGATTTTGGGGAGCTAATATAGACGGGGCTGTTGTTGGTGACCTGTTGGTCTAGTGGTAAGGTGTCAGACTACTGTGCTAGGGGTCCGGGGTTCAATTCTCGGTCCCGGGACAGGTTTATCTGATTGCCAAACCTTTACGTCACCTCTGACAAGGCGTGTATTAATCACAGCTTGTGAATGTGTGGAATGCCAGGCCTCCACCGTGGTTCGGATTCCACGTTAAACTGTAGGTCCTCCATTATTCATCTCACAATCACCCTACCATTACACATTAGCGTAAGTGCGTATAACCCGAACGGGTAGTAAGACGCGGTGCTATTAATAATTTTGTTGGCGGTGAAAGTGCCTCATATTCCGATGTTGGTGGGGGTAAGGTTAGGGTTTGTGTCTGAGAAATCAATGGAGATGAATACTCTACATTTAGTTTTCAGCTGGGTTTGCTGACTGTAGGAGCCACGATGAAGATGGAGATGGATTTTGAGAATCTACATAATACGTTGGCAAAGGTGATGGAGTATAATGGGCAGTTGGTTGCATTGTAGAATGTGATGGAGTATAATGGGCAGTTGGTTGCATTGGAGAAGATTATGGAGTAATAATGGGCAGTTGGTTTCATTGGAGAAGATTATGGAGTATAATGGGCAGTTGGTTTCATTGGAGAAGATTATGGAGTATAATGGGCAATTGGTTGCATTGGAGAAGATTATTGAGTATAATGGACAGTTGGTTGCTTTGGAGAAGATGATGGAGTATAGTGGGCAGTTGGTTGCATTGGAGAAGATGATGGAGTATAATGGGCAGTTGGTTGCATTGGAGAATATGATGGAGTATAATGGGCAGTTGTTTGCATTGGAGAAGGTGATGTAGTGTAGTGGGCAGTCGGTTGTATTGGAGAAGGTGATGGAGTATAATGGGCAGTCGGTTTCATTAGAGAAGTTGATGGAGTATAATGGGCAGTTGGTTACATTGGAGAAGGTGATGGAGTATAATGGGCAGTCGGTTGCATTGGAGAAGGTGATGGAGTGTAATGGGCAGTCGGTTTCATTGGAGAAGGTGTTCTCCTGCTGTTCATTATGCCTTGTATACGAAATTGACACAAATAGTTTTGAATATGATGTTGAGCTTGTATTGCCAGTATTAAAGGCATAGCCTTTAGCTGACTTGCAACACTTTTAGCAAATAAGTCGAACTCATTTTCAGTAGCTGCTGTCAAAGTATGCACTATCTTGATGGCGTCACCTACTTAAAGACCAGTACATTTTATTCCCGTAGTTTTCTTTTACGTGTAGAAGTAGATGGTGTTGGAGGCAAAAATGGTTGTTCCTGGTGTTTTGTTTCTGTCTGACTAGTTTCATAACTTTGTTCAGTACTATTTTCTTCAATGTACTCCTGAAAAGATTTTAATATATATTTTTGTATTGAGACTCAAGAATTTGTCAAAGTATGAAAACAAAAAATTAAAACGACTCTATAATATGGCCAAGCTTTCGATCTATTTTTAAAATCATCGTCAGGGCTTATTGCATTTGTTATTTCCATTTCTATCTACTTTCCTCTTATTATTCTGAAACAATATTTTTTGTCATTTATTTAAATCGGTTTCTTCATTAACATTTTTATTTTCCATCTTTTTCCTGAGGAAAGCTTCTCCAAAACAACAAGAAAAATGTATACTTCTAATTTCTTTTGTGGCAATAAATGGATTTTGGGGGTCTTATATTATTTTTTTCTTATGTGTTTTATTAATATATGAAAAGTGGGGGAAAACCTAATAAACTAATAAATTGTAATAAATGCTTGTTTACAGGTACCTGCAAGTGCTGAAGACTGGGAAGGAATAGAATGAGGATTTCTAAGAAAATGGGATCTTCCCAGATGTTGTGGTGCTATCGACGGGAAACGCGCTATGCTCAAATCACAACCAGATGCTGGAAGCTATTATTTTATCTACAAACATAGCAACAGAATAGTACTAATGGCTTTAGTAGAGGACGACTATTGTTTCAGTTACTTAGATGTGGGCTGTAATGGAAGAATTTCAGATGGAGGGTTTTCTGTAACTGCAGCCTAAGTACAGCCTTGGAAAATAATTTACCTCCAGATAATTATGTTATAGTTATTGATAATGCTTTTCCTTTGAAAATGTACCTCACAAAACCATATTTGGGGAACAATTTTAATTTAAAGCAAAAAGTGTATTATTACCGTCTATCTCGAGAACGACGCATAGTCGAAAATGTATTCGGAATATTAGTTGCTCGGTTTAGGATATTTGAAACACCTATCCCCATCCGACCTGATAAAGCTGATATGGTTGTGAAATCCTGTCGTGCATTACAAAATTGGCTTCGTCAAAGAGTAACGTCAACGCTCCACAGTAGACTTTGAAGATACTCTCAATGGTCGTATTTGTTCCTGGGAGTTGGAGGAATGTGCCCTCAGAAGGACTGGATGATCTACCTGGTACTATCCAAAACCATTCGTCTCGAGACGCACGTATGATTCGTGATAATTATGCTGATTATTTTGTAGGTGAAGTTTCAGTTAGTTGGCAGAGTAGAATGATAGATTAATGAGTCTGACAGGTAAAAAATATTCTATCTATTTGAAATCAATATTGATGATATTTTAACCTACTACCTTTTGATTAAGTTTGTATTATTTCATGTATAGCCTATTGATTGATATTAGTCGGTGACCTGGCGGTCTAGGGGTAAGGTGTCAGACTTCTATGCTGGCGGCCGGGGTTCAATCCTCGGTCCCGGCAAAGATGTATCTGATTACCGAACCCTTCCTTAACCTCTGACAAGAAATCTTGTGAATGTGGGGAATGCCAGGCCTCCACCGTGGTTCGGATTCCACGTTAAACTGTAGGTCCCCCATTTCATTTCACAATCACCCTACCATTACACATTAGCGTAGGTGCGTATAACCCGAACGGGTAGTAAGACG
>CABFVX010001242.1:127499-141882 GCA_902151425.1 Timema shepardi
ATTCTAATGCTTGGTGCAACATGTACTATCTTGTGTTGTTCTTGTCTCACAAATGCTCACATATTCTAATGCTTGGTGCAACATGTACTATCTTGTGTTGTTCTTGTCTCACACATGCTCACAGATTCTAATGCTTGGTGCAACACATCAAACCATCTTAAATTTGACTTGTATATTTCATCAGTGCCTGAACCCGATTCTGTCAAATCTTATATTTTTTTCAATTCTTGAGAGTAAGTTGATCGGATACTCTTGATTTTCAAATCAACTTCCTTTATCCCAAAATTAGGGATCGCCATAGCCTCGGCTGTATCACAAATTGCTATCGCTTTTGATTTTTTAATTGCGATAATTTGTACTTTTGAAATTCCACAGGCACGCATGGCGCAAATATTGGTGAACAAACTTTATAGTCGTGTCTTCCAACCCCCTAGACATTTTCCCTGATAAATCCATGGCCACTTATGAACTGTACTGTACTAAGTACAAATTTTGTGTAGTACACACGAGTCAAGTGATAAAGCTACGCCCACCGGGGACTGCGCGCGTACCTCTAATTATTATTATTATTATTATTATTATTAGCACCGCGTCTTACTACCCGTTCGGGTTATACACACTTACGATAATGTGTAATGGTAGGGTGATAGTGATATGAAATGGAGGACCTACAGTTTAACGTGGAATCCGAACCACGGTGGAGGCCCTGGCATTCCTCACATTCACAAGATGTCTTGTCAGAGGTGAAGGAAGGGTTTGGTAATCAGATAAATCTCTGCCAGGACCGAGGATTGAACCCTGGACCCATCAACATATTTGTCATAACATGTGCAGGAAGGAGGAAGAAAGCAGAATAATAAGAAAAGAAGCACCCTGAGAGAGAAATGATCCAAGAAAATGTGACACTTAGAAAAAGAAGCCTGAATCGATTACAACGTAAAGTTTTTAGTACATTTTAGAAGAAAAATAAAACAATATGTGTAACCCTAGTAAAACATTTTGGTACAAAGCTCTACCAGAGAAAATATGCAGTAAAATGAAAAATAAAATAACGAAAAAAAATAAAGTTAACTATTTTATGTTAGAGTATAAATTATAGTTTTTCTTGTCTTTCCAATTATTGAAACTTTATATCAATGGCGGTTCATGTGACCAATTTGGCGCACTCATAAAGTTCACGTCTAAAACATGAATGTTTTGTATGTATTCTCTGTATACATGCACTGTTTGTTTGATTATATTTCCCTCTAATACTTTGAAAATAATGGCTCAAAAAGTAATAAAAGCCAAATGTATAATTTAGAACACTTTTTGAGCTCGTAAATTGTTACATAAAGAAATTAAATAGTTTTTTATCTCCTGCACACAAACACAAACTTTGTGCAATACTAATATGTTTGGGACACAGGCGTCGTTAGGAAGGGTATAGGGGGACCAACCTTCTCAATAATCTCAAAATAGAAGCTATTGGTGTCATAAAAGAAACAGTGAAATGTTTTAATAAGCACAATGAAATTACATGTTTAGAGCAATGCATGAGGATTTAAATAGGTCTAGGTTTATATCCAAGCACATAACATAGTTAATGGTGAATAGCAGCGTACAACCTGAATGGACAGTGGGCCGCGGTGTTTATTATTATGTTTATTAACATATTAATGCCACATTAAAGCCTGTACTGTAATTTGAGAGTGGAACGGCCTATAGGTTCAGCCGTCTTATGTGTAGACTATAGACTATTAGTCACTCTGTTACCACAGAACGTTGCCAAGGGTACAACAAAGAAGATTGTCTACACGTCGTACCCACAATAAGTTGATGTGATGAGGGCTATGATGATGTTGTGGAGCCATGGTAAGTCTTAGCCTAACTTAACTTAAGTCCAATCAACCGAACCCTGATGACCGTTCAGATTATTCTCCTCTCGAGAAAAATACCCAAGGTAACAGCCGGGAATCATACCCGGTACCCCTAGGCTAGTAGCCAGGTGTACTAACCACTACAACACGGGTCCGAATTACGTAATGATGAGAACATACCACAGGTACAATTTCAAATAACTCTACTTAACCTAGCTACAGGTAACTGCCAATACTGTAATAATCTCCAGGAAGTTGTTAAAAGTCTATGAATAAAGCAACTAATGGACAAATTACGTTAAGATCTACCACAAGGATGAAATATAATAATTATAGGTGACCTGGCGGTCTAGGGGTAAGGTGTCAGACTTCTATGCTGGCGGCCGGGGTTCAATCCTCGGTCCCGGCACAGATTTATCTGATTACCAAACCCTTCCTTCATCTCTGACAAGACATCTTGTGAATGTGGGGAATGCCAGGCCTCCACCGTGGTTCGGATTCCACGTTAAACTGTAGGTCCTCCATTTCATCTCACAGTCACCCTACCATTACACATTAGCGTAAGTGCGTATAACCCAAACGGGTAGTAAGACGCGGTGCTAATAATAATAATAAATATAATTATTATATATATATTTAAAGACTACACCTATGTTTAAGTGGGAAAAGGCATGAGTCTCGTCTGGGCTGGTTTGCCGATGAAAGAGAGGTTGTGTTTAAAATCCTGGCCCAAGTGTACAGGGTCTGGTTTATCCTAATAGAATTTTTTTACTCTCCCTTACAGGCAAAAGCGGGTACATTTCCTAAAAAATTCTACCCTCTTTATCCTTATCCCAATTATGTAAGTATGTGGATAGCCCGGAAAGGTAGCAAGAAGTGGTTCACAAAAAATAAAATTCACTAAAATAAACATTAAATTTTTAGATTGAAAAATGACATGTAGACACAGGAATCCAACCCAGGTGTCCAGGAATCATTTTCATATTTAAAGAATATGATATTTAGATGCCGATCTAGCCGTAGCTAACAAATATAATAGCTTTGCTATTTATTATTATTATTATTATTATTATTATTATTATTATTATTATTATTATTAGCACCGCGTCTTACTACCCGTTCGGGTTATACGCACTTACGCTAATGTGCAATGGTAGGGTGATTGTGAGATGAAAATGGAGGACCTACAGTTAAACGTGGAATCCGAACCACGGTGGAGGCCCTGGCATTCCTCACATTCACAAGATGTCTTGTCAGAGGTGAAGGAAGGGTTTGGTAATCAGATAAATCTGTGCCGGGACCGAGGATTGAACCCCGGACCCACAGCACAGAAGTCTGACACCTTACCCCTAGACTGCCAGGTCACCTTGCTTTGCTATCTAATCCATCATAAAATTTATACTTCAAATGTCAGTTGCCGTTCCTGTGTTAGAAAGGTTTTATTAATTTATTTTGTACAATCGTTTATCATTCTTATTCGTGGGTTTTATACATACAATGGGAAGAAAAAAAAAGAAACCCTTTCCTATTTAACATAATAAATTTCTTCCGTTTGAAAAGAGAATGAGGCTCGTCGACCAACTTTGGAAACAACAGGTACCAGAAGTATTCACATTTTATTTCTCTTCATACCTTCCTCCCTCTCCATTGTATGATTGTCTTCATTCCTTATTCTTTCATTTTAAAAGTGAATTTTACTCAACTTTCTGCCATAAAATACACCTTGATATTCCCTTCTTTTTTTTCTCTTCTCCCTGCATCTTTTATCCTCCACCTCCCAAGATATGGGTCTCATCATGCCCCTTAGTCCCAAAATATTCAATTCAAAAGAGTGCTTTCCATTTTAGGAAAAAGAGGGAGAATGAAATGAAAGAAAATATGAAACATTTCTCTCTTCTTTTTTTTTTGTCCGTGTAGTATTCAAATGTCTCTTTTACAAAATTTTTATATATTTACGCAGACGAATGTGTACAACACATATTGGTTTTTTTTTAAACGTACGTGATATATTTGAAGAATGTATAAATTAGATTACATTTTACATGTCATTCCAGAGCCTCCTCATTGGTGGAATAGTATTAGTGGAACTATTTAAAAACGGTGGAAACTATTCTCCCTCTCACAACAGGGTCAGTCAACTACCCCACACACCAACAAGGGGACAAGACTGACTATCTATCTATTATAAGAGTGTACGTGACAGCTAACCTAAGTTACCAAATCTATTTTCATGGATACATAAGCCTAAAAATATGACCATATAGTTAGTAACTGATGTCACTCTAGGCAGTCAAAAGGCTTACAGTAAAATATTAGTATTATTTAATTCGGTGCTTTAAGAGTTTTTAAATTATTAAATTATTATTATTATTAGCACCACGTCTTACTACCCATTCGGGTTGTACGCACTTACGCTAGTGTGTAATGTCAGGGTGATTGTGAGATGAAATGAAGGACCTACAGTTTAACGTGGAATCCGAACCACGGTGGAGGCCTGGCATTCCCCACATTCACAAGATGTCTTGTCAGAGGTGAAGGAAGGGTTTGGTAATCAGATAAATCTTTTCCGGGACCGAGGATTGAACCCCGGCCGCTAGCATAGAAGTCTGACACCTTACCCTTAGACCGCCAGGTCACCGACTAAATTTTAAAAAAAATGTTGATGATAGGCCTAGGTATTTCTATTTTATATAGTAATAATATTTATTTTTTAATATTAGATTTTATTTTAATTATATTTTTGGGAATATTTATTATTTTTATAATAATAATTATTATCATTATTATTATTGTTATTAACATCATATCATGAAAAAGTTGTCATAAATATTTTTAATCGATATGACTATTCCTATAAGTCAAGTTTATTATTGGGTTATGAATGGAATTATAACTATATTAAGCACTTTCCACCGGCTTCGGTGGCCGCATGTTCTAAGGTTCTATTCTTGCAATAGACTAGATTGTCAATGATGAAAATATCATTGTTCGATCCCGGTCGGGTGTACTGAGATTTCTTCCTAAATGGTTCCCCACTTTTTATCCACGCAAATGTCTGCCTTCAAGGGAGGCGGAAGGTGTATGAATCGAAAATAGCACCTTTAGGTGTGGTAGAAAATCTTATTCTAGCAGACAGGTAATCGGACAACTCCAGATAACCATATTTGTCTATTAATCTTAAAATTATTATTTTCTAAATATAAGTTGTTTAAGTGCGAGAGGAGGGCTACAACTTCCAAGAATAATAGAAACGGCTATTTTCTGTGTGGTAGAGCATTGAAATTGGGCAAGAAGGTATAAAGACCACTTGAAATAACTGTAAAAGAGTGAAGATTTTAAATGGAGAAAATAGGGGTGGAGGAGCGTTAAGTAAAAAGAAAAGAAAAATTGGGTGAGTCAGTAAAATCTAAATTTGCCAGGAATATAGAACAACATAGCAACTAAATAACTAAATAAGTGTTAATTATTTACTATTTAGAAAGGGAACTGGTGGAAGGTTTTTTATAATATCGCAAAACTAAAAAAAACAACTTTTCAGTGTGATATATGATTGAAATTTGTCAAATGGGTATAAGAACCACCCCAAACAACCACTAAGTTATGTTTCTTAGATTTTAATACTTAGAATCAGTAAATAGGTAAAAGGGGTCTCCTCGAGATTACTAAAACTATTATTAAAAAAACATCATTTGGTGTGATATAAATGTAGGTTTGACGTAAGTAATAAACCTTCTCTGATAGCCGACTGTCGTCTTAACATGTCGAATTTCAAAATTTAAGCCCGGAAATGAAAGAACTTGAAATTTATACAACTAAATTAGATAAAGACATTTTGATGTGATTTAAAATTGAAATTTGACAAGCACTAAACCATACAAAATTATCAAATAAATTTTGAAATTTAAAAATGAGAATTTAGGAACTGAAATAAAGGTGTTATTAGCTTTAAATGTTTCCAAATATTATCTTTAGATTTTCTTTTCGGCATGAAAGAAAATTTGTAAAAGGATCACCTCACAATAACTCCAAAGGCTGTAGGTGACCTGGCGGTCTAGGGGTAAGGTGTCAGACTTAGGGGCCTATATGCTGGCGGCCGGGATTCAATCCCCGGTCTCGGCACAGATTTATCTGATTTCCAAACCCTTCCTTCACCTCTGACAAGATGTGTATTAATCACATTTTGTAAATGTGAGGAATGCCAGGCCTCCACCGTGGTTCGGATTCCACGTTAAACTGTAGGGCCTCCATTTCATCTCACAATCACCCTACCATTACACATTAGCGTAAGTGCGTATAGCCCGAACGGGTAGTAAGACGCGGTGCTAATAATAATAATAATACAAAGGCTGTAATGTTTGAAATTTGAAAATTGGCGGGAAATGGAAACTTATCTCTGCTAGAGACAAAGTCAACAATCTAATGATAAATTAACGCCGACATTGGACAGCAGTGACATAGTTATTAAAATAAACAGATTTTGGTAACATTACTTTTTGAAAAACCATGATGCTTATTATTCAATTTATTTCTGTAACAGAGTTTAATATTTATTTATAGACTACTTTTCGATGAACTGTGATGCTCTCTTTTTACAACGTATTTGTGTAACAATGATTTTTAGTTCGTTTATCGTATTTTATGATCATGCCTTGGTAAGGATTGCACCGTTAATGGATTTCGTTTGTTTGTGAACAAGGTAATTTTTTGTTTCAATATTTTAATTTATTTAAATATATTAATTACCATGATTGGTTTGTGATTGCCATAGTTAGGTCAGAATTTTACAACGAATAATTATCAAAAAGTGGGCAGCTGGATGTTGAATGTTCTAATTTGATATAGTTTTGGTGCTACTTAACCTTGCATATAATGGCTCAAACTTTAATAAAGAACCTTGTACTAGCAGTCACTTAGATGTCGTACGCTGAATTTACAACATTTTTATTCATTAACACCCAGGATATTAACGTATTATTCTAAGCAGTAGGGATGAAGAAGGTAGTTTAGATAATGTGTGCCCATATTAGCAGAGATAGAGAAAGAAAGAGGATTATAAAAAACCCCAAAGCGTGCCCGGTCAATATTTAAACCTCGTGATTACTGTTGATATGAAATCGAAATAAAAACAACAAAAACGACTAGATGACTCACTTTTTGTTCCACAACAGCATTCCAGCATGTAACATCAGTGAACACTATATAGTTTAAACTGACTCCCTTTTTTTTTATCCAACAATATAGTGCCCAATAAAAGAGTTGCTTATAAACCTCTAAATTACTTCATAAATTAGTCATCGCAATGGACGATAAAAACTCTCCATGTAACTGGTGCACTACTGCTCAAAATCCAATCTCCTTCCCCTTCCTACACCCCCTCTTGTGCTCTATCACTGCAGTCTTCCCAAAGGTACACTTCAAGGAGAAATTAATGTTTCCTTGTACAAATGAAGCTCTATCTCTCGGGGATAGTTCGACCAACTCTTAAAGATAAATTATTTAGTATCGTATATGTTCGGAGCTTTTCACAAAAGTAGACGTGTGGATAAAATGTTTCTCTGTGATGTAATGATTAAAATGTGGGTGCAACTATTTTATTGTTATTATTATTACTATAATTATGTTACATGTACTTTCCAAACACATGATAGACCAGTCATAGCGAGAGTCGTACGATGTACGATCTATTTTGTAAGCACACGAGATTTTCTCTCGGAGGACGCGACATGTTTTACCGTCGTAAGTGGCAAGACTTGACTTGACATGGCACGTTCTGGCCTTGTAAGTGGCAAGATTGCAATTGACGTGGCACGTTATAACCTTGTAAGTGGCGAGATTTTTCTTGGCGTGACACTTTTTAACCTTGTAAGCGAATAGGTGGTAGCCATACTTGTTTATTACTGGCGTCAATGACTACTAACTATTGTGAATGTTATTGGGAATAATGGAGAAACATTTAGTTTTTGTATTCTGTTTTTGAGAAGTAGTCTCACCAGAATATTGAGTACAGTAATAAAATAAAAATTAAATAAAAATAAAATTGTATTTAATAGTACAAGCGCCACTTAAATTAGGTTAATTACATGTTTCAAAAGATACCCTTTAAATAACGTAATTTTTAAGTGAGTCCTAGGGTTAAGTAAGCTATTTTTAAATGCCTTATCTAGTAGAGCAAAGAGACGAGGTTAATTTCCATGGATAAAAACAATTTAAATAAGACTTTAATCACAAAGTTTCGTTATAAGCCGTCTATACTTCTAATATTAATTGTGCACTGTACGCTATGGACTATTCACTAATTTTTTTTAGCACTACGTCTTACTACCTATTCAGATTATACACACATGTAGGCTACTAATTACGCAAATGATCTAGAGATGATGAAGGTTGAATTTATAGGAAGTGTTCCACATTAGCATGGATAAAGAATAGAAACTCGTTTTGGAAAAACTCAGTAGACTCAACCGGGGCTCGAACCACAATCTCCCTGCCATTGACTGTCTAGTACAACAAGAGAGTGACGCTTTAGTTTAGACCATGCGGCCTCCAAAGCAGGTTATTCAATTATTATTTTCTACCACGGTAATAATATGCATTAATATGTTAATAAACAGAATAATAAACAATTTTTGACAGCCCAAACTTCAAATTGATTGCCATAGCGTGTATACAGTTTGTATAATTTGCTATGTTTGAATGTAAAAGTTGTTCATCTGTTTTCGAGTGGGTGAGATCTGGCAACTGCGCGCTCCATGAGACCTGTACTGCAGAGTAAGAGTGGAACGGACTATAGATGCCTTGTCTCTCCCGGTCATATGTGGCATAAGATAAAAAACCAATCAGTAGAACATGCATGTTTCCGTGTAAGTTGCAGTAGAGAGTACGTAATATAATCGGTCAAATGAAAATTGAGTGGGGAAGAACATATCTCAAGTATAGTGTTAACAAACTCTGTTTACCTTGGCAACACTGCACGACAAGATACTGATTATTCTGGCCACCAATCCAAGTGCTATGAAAATATTTTTCTTATAGTTTTACTTTCAATGACAGTCTTTGACATGGCCAACATTTTCTTCTCAAATTATAATATTCTGACTAAACTCTTTGAAGTAGATCTGAATGTTTATTCATCTCTATTTCTAAAATGTATTTTTTTAATGTAAGATAATTCATTGTTTATTATTCGGCGGTATGACATCCCTTCTTTTGTCCCATTTTATCCCTTCTTTGTCTAATATCACACTCTCGTTTATTTATTGTTTTATTCTGTTGGGAAAGCCCGCAATAAGCTCAACCCTCTTTTGTTTTCGAAAACCCCACACGCATCGTAGCCGCGCACTAAAACAGCACCCGTAGCTTGAAACTCTGCTTGGGACGTCATATTCAAGGCAATTTAAAGTTTTCAAACATTTCGAGATGGTAAAGTTAAATAGAAGTCTCTCTTATTCGCGATAATAGGACAAAACGAATAGACAAACTAGTTGATTGTTAGTATGATCAATACATGTCTATTTATAATATTATTCTTTGGAATAAGTGTGCAGCACACCTTTGTCTCAGTAATGTACTCTCACTGATGGATAAACAGGTATAATTTAAAGGAAGGGTACCCACATTTTCCTGGAGAGAGTGGAAGATCAGCTAGGATAAGTCACCTCCATATAGCCGGACAGGATTCTAACTCCTAACCTGGTGACCTGGCGGTCTAGGGGTAAGGTGTCGGACTTCTGTGCTGGCGGCCGGGGTTCGATCCTTGGTCCCGGCACAGATTTATCTGATTACCAAACCCTTCCTTCACCTCTGACAAGACATCTTGTGAATGTGAGGAATGCCAGGCCTCCACCGTGGTTCGGATTCCACGTTAAACTGTAGGTCCTCCATTTCATCTCACAATCACCCTATCATTACACATTAGCGTAAGTGCGTATAGCCCGAACGGGTAGTAAGACGCGGTGCTAATAATAATAATAATAATAATAATAATAATAATAATAATAATAATAATTCCTAACCTCTTCGTAACCAGAAAACTATATCTGACGAGAATAAGGTCTAAGTCAACCAGCCCACTAATGTGGGCATTTGGACTAAATATTTATTAACAATAGATTATGCAATCTGATTTGAGTGGCGTATCAATTCACACGCTTGCAAATATGTTTGCGATCTCTGACGCTTTGCAACGCCCACTTGAAACAACATATTATCTTAACGTTTCATTTTAAAGCGAATAAATAGTTTTTTTCGTTGTCAAATCGTTATAATATTGAACTTACTTGAACTTTCTAAACGTAAGTGAATCCATCTCTTTTATTGTAAAATACAATACCCTAAATTTTAAACAGGGGTGGATCCACGGTCAGGAGAGGGACGAAAAAAAAATGGGAATACATTTGAAATAAACACATCTGAGCAGATAAACGATAAAGGCGGCACGAAAAGAGCGAGGAAAACGAACAAGAATTTAAAATAGAGTATGAAAATTCAGATAGAGGTATTACAAAGGTTGTTAAGGGCACCTGGCAGTTTCATCGTTGTGTCTAATCAAGACATGCCTGAAGACAGCTATGTTGGAAAGCATACTTGTTGGCTTAGCTTTCCTCTTTGTCCACAATTATATCATTTTACACCCACAAGGGTGACGGTCTAGGGGTAAGGTGTCAGAACTCTATGCTTGCGGCCGGGGTTCAATCCTCGGTCCCGGCACAGATTTATCTGAAACCCTTCCTTCACCTCTGACAATACATCTTGTGAATGTAGGGAATGCCAGGCCTCCACCGTGGTTCGGATTCCACGTTAAACTGTAGGTCATCCATTTCGTGTCACAATCACCCTACCATTACACATTAGCGTAAGTGCGTATAACCCGAACGGATAGTAAGACGCGGTGCTAATAATAATAATAATAATAATAATAATAATAATAATAATACACCCACAAGTAAATAATCATTTGCCAAAAATAGCAGACACAGAATTCTTACGTAGCCCACACTTAAGAAATATTATAAAAATGTTATTATAAATAATCATTAGTATAATTCATATTTCTATTTATTTCTATAATTATTTCCAGGAGTCTAGGATGGCCTTAAAACGTAACATTTTAAGGTTGAATTAAAAAAAAATGGTTTGCTGGTGATGTGGAGTTGTGGTTCAAATACTGGCCGGGTGTACAAAGGGTGTTTTTTCCCTAAATGGTTTCCCACTTTTCTTTACGTAGACAAGTTGCCCCCTTTCTCAAAGTGACTACCTGCATCCGCTCCTGAGTTTAAAGCTGTTTCTTTTGACAGACGGTGTATATTTAGACTGCTTTAAGACCTATAAATTCTCCTTTTATTTTTGTTTAATAATCTAAATGTATTTATTTTTATTGCATACACCCCTAGAGATGAATGCAGAGGAGCATGTGATGGTGGTATCACTGCGAATCCAGGGAAAGAAATGTCATGACATCATAGAAATGTTTAGAAGAAGATTTAAAAAAAGGATTTGTTGAACAAATTCAAAAGGACGGGATTTGTAAATTATATACCAAGATCTGGACGTCCATGTGTCTCAGAGAAAAAGATGGACGCAGGAGGAGTCATAATAGAGGATCCACACCACTTAGAATGTACATAAAGTTTTGAGACAATGTTTTTCATAAGAACTAAAATTTGCAGGTATTACATTGCATGCACATATATTTTCCACAGCAAAATGCAGTGTGTTCCACTATTGTAGAACTCATCTGGAGCAACAATTTGACGCGTAACATTCTTTTTAGTGATGAAGCTACTTTACATCTGTATGTGCGAGTTGCTGTCTAATCTTTAAATCGTGTACGAGCTTCGGCCCGGTTTTTTGAGAGACATGTACGATTTACGGCACACTCACTTGAGAGAAAGGTATGAGTTGCATCCACCTAATTAGCAGTGTGCTTTCTACCATGCTGTCCTAAATTTCAGATAAAAACTATCATTTTCTCATATTAACATCCCTCGTGATATCTACAGTAACCTCATGGCTTCTTTGGTGCTGACTGACAGCTCACAGCTGACTTCTGACAGTCAACATTTAGGTATGTACCTAAATTTTGACTGTCAGAAGTGACAGATGCTAAACACATGTTTTAGCAGATCATCTGGTTCGGCGTAGGGATACGTAATTTGGTCTGGTAAATTTTTAAAGCCGTCAACTCTCAACTGTGAGCTGTCAGTCAGCACCAAAGAAGCCATGGGGCTACTGTAAGCTTCCTCAGTTATTATCGTTCAATGGTTTTGACAGAAATTTGAAGGTTTGTTTGGTTGGTTAGGTAAGGTTAGGTTATGTCAACAGCCCTGGCCACAACTCTTCCGCGGTTCTAAAAATGTGGGTCCGCAATTGAACTGTCTCTTTAGAGGTAAACAACTCGTGCAGCTGCAACTCACTTGCATCCCTTTACATACGCGTGAAAAAGTAAATCGACAAAACTGACGCGATTGTACAAATCAAAGGACAAATTTGTTTCCCATTGGGTAAGAGACTCTGCTAATGCATAGATAATCTATGGCTAATCCTAATTTCTGGTTGGTTTTGACGAGGTTTAATATTTATGGTCCCTTTTTGTTATTGTTGATGCTCCAGGTGAAGGGCCTATTTAACTTGATATGTTGCCACAGTTCCCCAACAATCGGTTTATTAGGGATTAGTATTCTAAAAAACACCGTCTTTCAACTGGTTGGCACCCCTGTCCTCCCGCAAAAAAAAAAATGTTTAGGACCATTTGATTGAACGAGCTCCAAATCGGTGGAATAGACTGAAGGGACACATATTGAGCCTTACTCTTAATTATTATTCAGTAGATGTAGCCCTCTATCGTTTTATAGTTGAATTACACATATTTCTCAGTTATTTCTCAAACATAGACAGAAACTTTATGGAGCTTGCATAAAATAGTGATCTTTTTTCAATGTAAGCAACTGTACTTTTGTATTTTCTAGAAAGTAATTACTAAAGGTTATCGTCACCTTGTAAAATGTTTGTCCAAATTTGCACAAGAATATAATAATAATATTTAGCACCGCGTCTTACTACCCGTTCGGGTTATACGCTTTAAGTACTAATTACTCTAATGGATTAGGAATTGGTAAGTTTGAATTAGTGGAAGTGAACCCGCATTTGCGTGGAGGGAGAGTGGTAAACCATTTAGGGAACCCCCCCCAGTTCACCCGACCGAGATTCGAACCTCGATCTCCCCGTCCTCAGCAGTAGAGCTCAACACGACAAGTGCGTTAGCCAACTACGCCACTGAGGCGGGTAATTTTGAGATTACTTGGAACAACATACCGGTACCGTATCATTCGGCAGGGATAATGAACTTAAATATTTAAGAACAATTTTAACGAGCAATAACTAAATTAGATTGGAAATTAGGAAAAGATTAAATACATGCTATTACTCGGTCAGAAGTTGCCGACTTCTCGCCTGCTGTCAAGGAATGTAAGACTCAGAATGTATAGAACAGTAATTTTACCGGTTGTTCTCTACGAGTGCTAATAATAATAATATTTAGCACCGCGTCTTACTACCCGTTCGGGTTATACGCTTTAAGTACTAATTACTCTAATGGATTAGGAATTGGGAAGGTTGAATTAGAGGATGTGAACCCGCATTTGCGTGGAGGGAGAGTGGAAAACCATTTAGGAAAACCACCCACAGTTCACTCGACCGAGATTCGAACCTCGATCTCCCCGTCCTCAGCAGTCGAGCTCAACACGACAAGTGCGTTAGCCAACTACGCCACCGAGGCGGGTTACCTCTACGAGTGTTAAATATGGTCTCTTAGATAAGATGATGAATACAAATTTAGGGTTTTCAAAACAAAGTGTTAGGAAGATATTTGATACGAAAAAGGGATGAAGCCACTTATGAACGGAGGAGCTTACATAATGACGAGTTACATAAATTGTACTCATCACAATACATTGTTAGGGTAATCAAGTCTTGAAGCTTGAGGCAGGCAGGACATGCAGCGTGAGTGGAAGCATCTAGATTCGTGTCCAGGGTAAGGGAATTATTTATTTATTTCAGATATTTAGCGTGAAAATTCTTAATGTACTGATTATATCAGCATACGACTAGTAAACAAACTTAAATATAGAATAGACGCAACATCCAGTCCCTGCCCCTTAAATCATCACTGTGAAAGGGGAAACCTACATTTCATCAATGATACTTTTTTTTTTAGCTATGCTAGAAATCGAACCCGGGACTCATAGCTCAGTAAATATACATGCTATGAACTGAGAAGGGAACTATTCTTTTTGTCACCACGGTGACCTGGCGGTATAGGGGTAAGGTGTCAGACTTCTATGCTGGCAGCCAGGGTTCAATCCTCGGTCCCGGCAAAGATTAATCTGATTACCAAACCCTTCCTTCACCTCTGACAATACATCTTGTGAATGTGGGGAATGCCAGGCCTCCACCGTGGTTCGGATTCCACGTTAAACTGTAGGTCCTCCATTTCATCTCACAATCACCCTACTATTACACATTAGCGT
>CABFVX010001242.1:143291-180021 GCA_902151425.1 Timema shepardi
GCACCGCGTCTTACTACCCGTTCGGGTTATACGCACTTACGCTAATGTGTAATGGTAGGGTGATTGTGAGATGAAATGAAGGACCTACAGTTTAACGTGGAATCCGAACCACGGTGGAGGCCTGGCATTCCCCACATTCACAAGATGTCTTGTCAGAGGTGAAGGAAGGGTTTGGTAATCAGATAAATCTTTGCCGGGACCGAGGGTTGAACTCCGGCCGCCAGCATTGAAGTCTGACACCCTACCCCTAGACTGCCAGGTCACTCTATTTAATTAAATGCTTCCGAAAATATTACTAGAAAAGGTAAGGTAAGAAGGGGCACTTTGATTAAGCGGGGAGAGGGTAGGGTAGTACACAACTTATTTTTGGTTTGTTTATATAATTTTAGTTATTCTTTTATCCAGTATTTTGGCAGCCTATTATTTTGCGTCACGTCAAGGGGTGTGGCTAGTGATTTATATTATGCAGAATACAAATTGGGGCGCAAGTCTCACCTTCGCACCGATCCTGTCCATTAGGGTCCTAAGAAAAGGTGTCTAGGATTCAATTATGTTTTCGTCGGAAATATTTGACAGATTTAGTATCACGATACACACGACGGTGGATCGACGCGCGTTTAGTGTCACGCTACGCACGACGGCAGATTGACGCGCGTTTTGTAAGCCATTATTTATTTTTATTTTAGCACCGTGTCTTACTACCCGTGCCGATGACAGGCAGATCGGGGTTCGAATCTCAATCGGGGGTTCTGGGTTGGTTTTTTTCTAAATTGTTTTCCACAATACCACCACTCAAATGCGGGTACACATCCTCTAAGTTCAATCTTACTCATCTATAACCCATTAGCGTAATTAGTGCATAAGTGTATAACTTGAACAGTTAATGTTCGCTTAACGGTGGTTAACATCAAGGAGCACGGTGAAGTGGGTGAACAACCCACTGACACATTAATTGAGACGCGGGCTATTTGTCTCATCTGTTCTGGTTTACGGTGACCTGGCGGTCTAGGGGTAAGGTGTCAGACTTCTGTGCTGGCGGCCGGGGTTCAATCCTCGGTCCCGGCAAAGATTTATCTGATTACCAAACCCTTCCTTCACCTCTGACAAGACATCTTGTGAATGTGAGGAATGCCAGGCCTCCACCGTGGTTCGGATTCCACGTTAAACTGTAGGTCCTTCATTTCATCTCACAATCACCCTACCATTACACATTAGCGTAAGTGCGTACAACCCGAACGGGTAGTAAGACGCGGTGCTAATAATAATAATAACATCAAGGAGCACGGCGAAGAGGGTGAACAACCCACTGACACATTAATTGAGACGGGGGCTGTTTGTCTAATCTGTTCTGGTTTACCAGCGATAAAGACGTTAAGGTTCAATATACAGTCCGGCTGTCCTGGGTTTTACTAAATTGTTTCCCACTCAAGCTAGTTACATTTCCTTTAAATTCTACCTTGTTAATTAGTGTAAATATGCAAATCAGCCGGATGAGCACAGCAAGAGGGGACGGAGGGGAGGAACTATATTAACTTTAGCTTATAGCAAGGACCAACCACTAAGCTGGAACTAAACTACAGCACGACCGGTCGGAATTGAAACCCGTCCTACTAATATCAATGTCAATAACGATAACTGCTCTCAACCTTAATTCTTAGCAGAGAGAGCCTTAAGTGCTCAGAGCAGCAGTTGGTCATGTCTTGCACTGAAACTTTCTAAACTAGAAAGACGTCTAACGAGTACCGCATTTGTTTAGCGTCATTTGAACAAAGAGGTATTGAGATATGCAGAAAGTGGGGTGGAAAGAGTGGCAAAGGGGAGGGGGGGTCATTGTCCGGCTGTCACTTGTAAAAAGGGATCAAGTTCAGGCGACACTTCTTTGTAACCCTCCCGCCCCTTGAAGGGTTGATAGGGTCGTCGGGGACCAACCTAGGGAAAGGGTTCAACGCTTTGGTGTGAAGAAAGGATTTGCGGAGATTCGTTTTAATATGCATCACATGCATTCAAATGAGTGTGTGTGATCCGATATGTGTACACTGTACAGTGCTCATAGAGCTTGACAGTTACCACGAAGTCTCTACTTTCAACTCTGGCGCACTTCCTCGAGTCCGAGTGGTAAGGAAGATTGACTACAGCGTTGAATGGTTTACGTCGCGGCGAAAACACAAAGGCCAGCCATTTCCTGAAATGACCGGACTCTTCAAGCTTTGGCCACCGAAATCAGCCAACGCACAAACTATATGATAATAATATTTACCAGCAGGTCGGGCTTCGGCCGCCAGTTCTAAATATGGCAATAAGAAACTGACAAAAGCAGATAATTTTCTTTATCTCACTTATGTTTTGAATTGATTTTGTCCCTGATTTGTTAGGTAGATTAATTAAATTTTAACATCACCTGTTAAAATTTTAAACTCAAAATTTGGCAAAAATATACACCATCATTATCAAGTATTTCTAATTCATTCGAAATTTTTTCATAACTTTTTATGATAACTATTTTCATGTAGTTAACCGGATGATATCACTTTAATAACATCATATATTGCAACATTTCACAGAGCTAATAACTTACTAACACTGTCCAATGACACGAATATAAAAACATCAATATAAGGTGTTTTTTTATACTATTTATATGGCATCTAGCTTTCAATTTTCATTTGAAGGGACTTATCGGAACATCGGAAAAGTTATTCTACTTTCATGTGTATAAAGAAGACTCCATGATGTGAGCCCACAAGCGAGATTTGCCGACCAAGTGGCCGCCGCCCTTAGTGGTGATAGTGCCAACATTTGTGGATAGAGGGTGTCATGTGGTCAGCACAACGAGCCCTATAACTATTAATCTGAGTTTTTTTTAAGCCAGAACTGTTAATTTTTTTATACAAGTGGCTCCTTATTTGTCCTCATGAAGCCGGGTTTGACCCCGTTCCGGACCCACTGCTTAACAAATAGATTTTGAAGCGCCAGGTATCGAACCCGGAACCTCTATTTATATCCAGGAACTCTGAACGCAGAAGTGATCGTCAATGTCAAAATACATTGAGTAATGTGATCTGCAGTTATCACAGTTTTTAAACACCACGTCTTACTACCCTTACCAAACCTTTCCTTCACCTCTGACAAGACATCTTGTGAATGTGGGGAATGCCAGGTCTCCACCGTGGTTCGGATTCCACGTTAACGGATTCCACGTTAAACTGTAGGTCCTCCATTTCATCTCACAATTACCCTACCATTACACATTAGCGTAAGTGCGTATAACCCGAATGGTTAGTAAGACGTGGTGCTAATAATAATAATAATAATAATAATAATAATAATAATAATAATAATAATAATAATCTTACTACCCGTTCGGGTTAAAGTTTAGTTACCATATTTCATAGATATTATCAGCACCCATAAGATAACAATAATATGTAGTAAAATGTTAATAATATTGACAGCAAAAAATGAAAAAATTTAAATATTCATTAATATTTTCTAAAAGGCTCTTCCTATGAAAATTGGACTGTACCTTCTTCTTCTTTAGAACATACAACAAATAAATGGGTCCCTTCACTCTTCCACTATACATTACAGCCATTTCTTTGTCACGCTTTACCTATATTTTTATAAGAAGTATTCACAAAATAACTGGAGGAGATATGGAAAAGGAAGAAATATCAGTATAAATTTACAGATTTTCCTTTCCCCCTTATCTCCCACTCCCCAACCAGTAGATGATGTCGGAGGGAAGAATTAATATACTATATGATGCAAACCTCCCGTATTACCCCCCCCCCCTCCCACCGTCATACCTTAATATACTAGTGTTTTCAAGCAGCGAGAAGATATATTGAATTAGTTATTAAAATTCAACTAACTATATACTAATCTAGTATCAGTTGGGGATAAAGATGTCAACTTTTTAATTTTTTCTTGAAGCAATTTTAAAATTAAAGTGTTTCAATACAGGACTTTATTAGGATTGTAGCTACTATGAATTTTATTGCAAGCCTCCATCTAATTATTTTTACATGCTAATATATGTGATTTAAAGCTGTCACTTTTGATAGATTTATGTTATCAACATCTATAAAAAACACTAATAATATAATAAATAGTTGATCGTAAAAAAAAAAAATTTGCATTTTCTAAGCCTTTTTACTTAACAAAATGGGTCGATACAAAAGTAACTAGACTGATTTTTATAGGTACTAATAGCTTACCCTCTTTGGTGACCGCATGGTCTAACCCACTACTCTCGTGTTAGACCAGACTGCCGAAGATGTGGAGATCATGGCGCGATCCTGGCCGGGTACACTGAGGTTTGTTTTCCTAAATGCTTTTCCACTCTATCCTCCACGCAAGTTTGGGTGCGTTTCCTCTAAATTAAACTTTCATAATCTATATAACATTAGTGCTATTGGTGGTTAAGCGTATGACCCAAATAAGTAGTAAGTAGTAGGTGTAAAAAAAAGATATATGAAAGGCCTTTCCCCCACCAGAATCTTTCTATATAGTAGCAGTATTTTAATAGGATTAAAGTCCTTTGAATTGTCCATTCTTACAAAAATTAGTGTATAGTTTTGTCTAAGGAGTCAATCTCCCAGCATACAGAACAATAAACTGGACTAATATTGAATGAGGGATTGGCTGACCTCTTAATCTTTATTATAAATGCGGCACCAACGCTTCTTCTATATATTCATGTGTTCCGCTGCGCAGCAACTGGTCCACCGTGTGTAGGCGCTTTTTGTGAATTGTTTAGAACTCATGTTAAGTAAAAGAATGGTCGTGCCGTGTTATCCGGAGACGGTTGAAGAAGTCATTTCTTCAAGTCAAGATGGGGTTTGTTGATGCGTCTGGCGGCGAATTTTGAACGATCTCAACAGACTTGCTTTCTGAAACACGGCGGGATAGCTCTCGATAACTTCGGGCAGTCTTCATCTACATTAAACCTTTGGAGTATAATTTAATTGTTTATCACTGGTTTCGGCGTTCGTTTGGTCTAAGCCATCAATATTGAAATAAACTAGATCGCAGGTGATGATCGGGGTTCAAATCCCGGTCGAGTGTGCTGAGAGTGTATTTCATAAATGGTTTCCCACTCTCTCTCCGTGCAAATTCGGGTATATTTACTTTAATTTTACATTTATAATTTCTACAATATTCAGATAGCCCAAACGGGTAGAAAGACGTTGTAGCAAGTCAATCAGACAAATTGGACAGATACAATTAAAAATCAATATTTTTATAATTTACGCGAGAAAGAAACTATGTTAATTGAATCTACCTCGAAGTTTATTTTCTTTGACTAGATGCAGTCTAATAAAATTACGTATTTCCCTACATTAAAACACGTGGTTGGTCAAAATATCATACTTTTTATAAATACTGTACTAAATATCAAAGAAGAGGATTACTATTATTGTATTTATGAATAAAATACGTTAACGCATACCCTTTGCTATTGGATAATGTCGGATAAAGTTAAATACGCTTGCCATGCCATCCACAAGAAAAAAATAGTAAACTACATCTATATCACAAATTCGCATAAAAATAATAAAGGATCCTAAATAATATAATCATACCAGAGATATTTAAATAGAAATTGCTTTCTTATCCACACACCCTGTCAAGATGTTCTTCGATTGAATTGCCACATGGTAGAAGAAAATTATTCAAAGATGGCAGCCACACGTGCTTACATTATAACACCTGACTAAGGAAAGGAGTGCATATCGAGTTCTACCTACTGACCCACTCCACTTCAAGAGACTCTGGCGGTGAGCCAAGGAAGCTTGTTCCTCCCTTTCCCCGCAAGTGGATTTCTCTTGTTATTTTCTCTTTCTGCCCGCCTTCGTCCACATTTCTCCTTTCTATGTTCCTGTGTTTATAACCTTATCTGCATTGTTGCGTCCGTATCAGATTGAGTAGTATATAAGAGGCTACGTCCAGGTTCCCATTACAGCCTATCTACTGCAACTCAGCGTTGAAGGAAGAACCTCTGCATCGTCACGAATCGAAGAACACGTCGACCATGAAGTTGGAGGCGTCTGTTTCACTGCCATCCTGGACAGGATGACGCACTTCCATGACAACTATAGAGTTGGGACCGTTGGATCCACCGCAGCCATGGATAGGACCATGGACTTCAATTAATTGAGTATTTCAAAGTTATCTACGAGTCCTTATGACTCAGAATCAAACTTTTGTAGTAAAAGATAGGCAATGTCTGCTTGCACCTATTTAGTTTTCTATACATTGCCAGAGATGATTTTCTTTTGTGTTGATAGTTTGACGAATTGACAATGGATCAACGGCAAGTCTTGTTAACTTCCTAACTTAATGGTTTATTTTGTTGTTTAAATATTGTGTCCTCTAGAATGAGGGACAAGTCTAATAATAGTGTCTTTGTCTTAGTTAGAGACTTGCTAAACTTCCACAAGTTCCATTAGTCTAATTTGACTCAATGTTTGGCATGACACCGTAAACGTCATGTACATCTGTTTAATTTTTAGATGGCTACAACCAGGTTGTCTGCATTGGATTACATACCTCAGTTGAGTTGATGGAATTCTTTATTTTGTTTTGGTTAAGTAGTTACGCTTCACGTACTGTATTAGTTTGGGTGCGCAGCCCAGGGAACTTCTATAGAGTCATAGTGGGGTTTGCGAAAATAATACCCTTTTTCTTTGACCGGTTTTGGGCTTCTATTGTGCTAGTGTTACTCTTAGTTTAATTGCAACTAGGTTTGTGTGTACTATAGAACGCGTTGGCAGTACCGTAAGGGAAAGAGACCAGCCATAATACTATTTTGTTGACACCTGTATATTAGCCATCATCCACTATAATCAAGGAACATTTCTATTTTTTTTATCATTATACTAAATGTTTTAAAGAGTTCAATTTACAACCCAGACTGGCTTAACTGATATAAAGTTATATATATATATTTATATATATCTTGTTATATATTTTGTTATTAACTACTTGATTATTTTCTTCTTCAGAACCATTCATCCAGTAGTCCAGCTCCTATTCAGCCCTATTAGCTACAGCAGAATATTCAAATTCACAAAGTCAAATTATCTGCATCAAACCTCAAAGGATAACCTGTAATATCATTGTAAAACTTTATTTTGTTATTTCTGTTTTATTGTAATAAATCTATTTGTTGTTAAAAATAATTCTTTTATATGAAGTGGATACCCTGTAGGGAACATGCCTTTCAACGTGGTGCATACATAAAAAAAGCTGTTTACTAAGAAAATAAGTGGAAAGTCACATCCTTAAGTTTTTTTAAAATCTAAGTACCGGTAACTAAAGTTTTGTCCTAAGCATTTCGGTATTTCATTTCTTGTATGACTTTGGATACTCCTAACAAGACGGCACACTAATGTGACTGCTAAGAAACGTTATAATAAACAAAAATTTATTATAACAAATAACATGGGGAAGAACACTCCCGGTGCACCGAGCTGAGATTCGAACCTTAGCCTCCCCTTTGTTGGAAATTCAATATATTGTGGGAATTACACCTTAGATACTATGACAACCGATGGGTGTTTTTATAATGTGGGTGCATTTTCTCTAAGTAATGCCTTTAAATAATATTTACCATTAAATCAAGTCATAAATAAACCTTGTGTATCTGCTTCAGTGAACAAATGGTCCAAAGCGTCATCCTCGCAAAAGACTAGACTGCCGGTAACGGGACTATCGGGGCTCGAATCCTTGTCAGGTGTTCTGAGGGTGGTTTTCTTGCACCACTTTACATCCACGCAAATGTAGGTATACTTCCTATAAATTCAACCTTCCTCATCCCTAACACACTAGAGAAGTGGCTTCCAACTTTTTTTTTTGCTTGAGCACCCCTTGCAACTCATCTCCATAAATGGTGCCCTTAGTATTAGCAAAATGTTTAATTAATACATTAGTAGTTATTCCGGAGATTTTTGTTGCAACTGTTAATAAATGGGCAAATAATGGGATTAAAAAAACAATGTGATAACAAGGCCCGAATCATCCTTCGCCATAGCGTTAAGTTTATTGTACAGCTTTCGACTGATCTTTTGTCGTACATTGCTGATATTTTTAGCCTTTTCCGCCGTTATTTAAACATTTTTTCACACTCCCAAATGATCTGGAACGTACCCCACGTTGGGAATCGCTGCAATAGAGTAATTTACCCGCCTCGGTGGCGTAGTTGGCTAATGCGCTTGTCGTGTTGAAGCTTGACTGCTGAGGACGGGGAGATCGAGGTTCGAATCTCGGTCGGGTGAACTAGGTGTTCCTAAATGGTTTCCCACTCTCCCTCCACGCAAATGCGGGTTCACTTCCTCTAATTCAACCTTCCCAAGTCCTTATCCATTAGAGTAATTAGTAATTAAAGCGTATAACCCGAACGGGTAGTAAGACGCGGTGCTAAATATTATTATTATTAATAGAATAATTTGATATTGTGCGTTTAACCCAGACGGGTAGTAAGACGTGGTGACAAATAGTCCTTGTGTTAAAACGAGTACATACAAAAAAAAATGGCTCTCTCTTAATCTGGGTTATTCGCTCTTATAATGAACATGATCTATTAGCATTTTATAAGTGATGACAAATAAAGGTTTTGGTGACTTCGCTTAAATATATGATTGGGTACTCTAAACGGGAGAATTATTTGCTTGTTGGGTAAAACTATAGTAGGATTTTGGTAGGAAGGATCATATCTACCAGCTACAAAAGTTTTTAAAACTACTTTAAAACGTTCATAAGCCAATCAATACAATCTGAAACTGTCGCTTTTGATATATATTATCAATAGCTCTAAGATAACACTAAAATTAAAGTAAATGTTATCAATGCTAACCGCAATGTTAACCACAAACATATTTATTTTTTATTTTTTAGAAGGTTCTTCATACCATATTCCTGCTATAGAAAACTGGAGCATGTTTTGGTCTTTGTTGTAATACACGAGGCCCTATTTCGCTTGGACTTGAACGCTTTTAGCAATAAAACCACGGAGGGATACATGCCTCTGAATAACCTTTTAGTTTCCCTATGCAAATAAAGGTGGCAAAAGAGAATCTGAGGTTCTTATGAATAATAATTATTATATCATGTGCGTGTACTAGGTAAATATGGATGCCGTAGTCTTCACCCCCTGTGTGTAGTGTACTTCACCCTCCTTGCCCCTTTACTCCAACACACCTTTTTTATATGAGCCTTCGCTTTTGTATTTCTCGTTCACAATCTAAGGGCACAGAGAATTTCATATTATTATGTATGGAACCCTGATAACTCTTAAGCTAACGTTGCCTCTTGTCAAATTCAAATTTTCTGTTCGATAGTCTTTCAATTTTTTCCTCCCCTCTCATTTATGAGGTTCCCCCCTCCCAACTACCGAGGGAAAAAAAAATGTGCCGAGAAGTTTGTAGAGCGTGGTATTAACATAAACTTCTTTTGTAGCCAAGTGTTACTAAGTAGAAACACTTTTCAATGGAAGAGGGAAAGTGTTGGAAGGTTTGTTGGAAGGGGGTGCAGGGTAACCCTTTCTTCATATATTTTGTGCGTGCCCTTTTTTCAATCCCTGAAATATATCTTCAACTGTTACTGCACCCCTTGCAGTTTAAGTCGTTTTAAAACGTTTGCGAATAAAGGAATATATGTCGTTGAATGCCTTGTGGAATAGAAATTACTTATTTTTTTCATACAAAAACAATTTAGTGATGAAGTGAGTGGTGTGATAATAAAAAAACATTTAATTTTGAGACTTTTGTTAAAAATCTAGCTTTGGTGTCCCTCCATTTTTGAAAAATTAGTTTTGGGAATAGCTGAGCACTTTTTTAGAACTCAAAATGGTGAAACAATTTTCTTTTTTTCAAATTTAAAAATAAATATAAAAAATAAATAAATATGTTTTTCTATCTTTTTATCTATTACAACCCTAGGAAACTCCTCACAACACAGCATGTAAAAGTATAATTTATAAGACTTTGAAGCTTTTATTTGTATAATTTGCCGCAATATGATCTAGCGCTGTGATCGCAACATAGCTTAGTAATGATTAATGAAAATATGACGTATAATAAATAACAGGTTGATTATGATTGATTTAGACAAGCACTACTAGAAATCCCTAGCGTAGCTAGGATAAATAAATATTATATTTTTAATTTCATTTGAAACTTTGTATCATCTGTGATTAATCATTGAAATAAATAATATGTATAATTTGAGTATGAATTTTCCATAAACTAAATGGAACGTTGCACCACACAGATATTCTCACAAATTTACCTAAATTATATTTATAGCGTGTAAGATAAATGAAATGTGATAATATATATATTGATATAAAACATGATGGTAAAACAATATCGCATGTCACCAAAGAACATACATAAAAAATACAATGTTGCAGAAATATAATATTAAATTTGTTCTGTACATTTTCAACTCCTCATTATACAAAATTTTATTTAAACTGATAAATTTGCCTATGGCTCAGAAAATGTTGATTTTATAAAAAAAAAAATATTTCAATACAAGTTTTATATATCTAAGAGTGCCACAATTTTGCGATGATAAGTTATTTCGTGGCCCTAAATTAACGGAGATATGATCCAAATTGGAAATTTTTGTTCATTCCAAGGAGCCTCAAAGTCATTTTCAAGAGAAAATGAGATGCGCCAATTGTTTATAATGTTAAACAATGCCTGGATATGAACTTGAATCGAAACCGAGAGATATGATTTTGAGAAAATTTGGTGTTTTCTCTCCAAATTAAACCACCTTTAATTTTAGGGTTGGCTAACTAACTAAGAAAAACCTTATGAGGAACCTTATGGACATCCTAAACACACAGATCCAGATCAGTACAAATGGTTTTGGCTCTAGGCCGAGATAAAGACAGGGGTGGACAGACGACATCGGTAAAACCACATTTCCAGCTTCGGGGAGTCATGAAAGTAGACTTCTATCAATATCTCGAGCGCAATTTTTTATGATCACAGTAGTCTCTTTCTACTAGGGTTCACGAGAAAGTAAAAAACAGTTGTGTTTGAATTGTGCGTTTATTTTCATCCTTGGCCTAGTTGAGTTATAGAAATTTGCTCAATTATTTAGACTTTTAACAATAGTGGTAATAATACAATAGTTGTTTTAAATGTTGTATACCTATTTATAAAACCTGTTATTTACTTTAGAATGTTATTATATATTTTACTGGTGTCGATATTCAAATAGATTATTCAGAATGTCACCCAACAGGATTAAAACATGAATTACCTCAGATGTCGTAGGCTAGTTAATAAGACTGGTGTCTAAGTGCCCCCTCATCCTTTAATACATTTTATTTATAATAATAGTTTTTACAATTTAATAATGACACAATGTGTAGAATGTTAATCCCTCAGTGTATAAAGATAACCTTGATAAAAAATAATATACAGGGCGGGGCCGACAAAATTAAGCGATTAGTAACTTGGTGACCTGGCGGTCCAAGGGTAAGGTGTCAGACTTCTGTGCTGGCGGCCGGGGTTCAATACTCGGTCCTGGCAAAGATTTATCTGATTACCAAACCCTTCCTTCACCTCTGACAAGACATCTTGTGAATGTGGGGAATGCCAGGCCTCCACCGTGGTTCGGATTCCACGTTAAACTGTAGGTCCTCCATTTCATCTCACAATCACCCTACCATTACACATTAGCGTAANAACCCGAACGGGTAGTAAGACGCGGTGCTAATAATAATAATAATAATAATAATAATAATAATAATAATAATAATAATAATGATGATTAGTAACTTGAAATGTAAATATTCGTTATTTAAATAAAAGCAAACTACATGCTACACTTTCCCACTTTTTGAAGTTAACGTCACTCAGGTTAGCTCCACCGGACGTCAGGCAAATCTCAGCACGTTGTCCATCACTTTCCTCAGTATAGATTATCTAGCTGTTTCCATCCAACCCTGTATTTAGCATTACCGATCAGGTTTAAATGCCCTTACAATCATGAGCAAACAATATCTATATTCCATTCACCGTAGGAATTGACATCTGAAAGGCCTTTTTCCCTACCATAAATCTACTATATAGTAGGATATTGGTAGGAAAAAAGACCTTTCAAAGAGTAATTCCTACAGTCGATATTGTTGCTATCTACCTCCCCAAGGATGAGTCTCTTCTCAGGGTGGCCTAAGACACGGGTCGGGAGGTAACGCGTGAAATTGCTAGAAACTGAGGAAAGTTTTAAAAATTTATTTAAAAAGTAAATACTGTATACAATAGAAACCGTCTACAAAATGTACAATGGAAGTAAAGAACCCATCGAGCAAACTTAAGTTGGTCCAAAGTGTACTGTGAGTCCCTAGCCCTGCTTTATAGTGCTCGTGAATTCCACATCTGATTCCCTCACGAATCCGACAAAAACTTGATTGCCGTTAATAGCTCAAGAGAGCTCACAATTATTTGTTTGAAAACGTAAAATTATTCAACTGGCACTGAGAGTATGTTAATATAATGCATTGGGTGTTCTGAGGCTGTATTTACTGAATAGTTTCCAACTATATCTCCATGAAAATGTAGGTATTCTTCTTTCAAATTCAACCAACCTCATCACAGCTACATTAGCATAATTAAATGCAAAAATCCAATACGGGTAGTGATAATCAATGCTGATTTTATATTTAATTGTAAATCATTCTTTAGGGTTCACACTAGTTCAAATCTAAATGCCTCTATTTTTACTTATTTCCAAAAAGAGCTTCTTGTTTGAACAAGAATTCTGCTTTCTTTAAAAACGGAAGACCCTCATAATTGCTGGACTAGTATTGCTTCCTTTATTCCACCCATGCTTCAGGGTTTTCACTGATCTGGGTTTTACTCCCCCACCTCCCGCACTACACATCATTTTCTATATGATTCCAAGCTTTCCCCAACGAATATTAACACCCGTCTAGACTATACACATTTCAATTACACTAATAGGGTAGGGGTGAGACGGGTGGAACTTGAGAGAAATTATATCCTAATCTGTTTGGTAGAAAAGTGGGAAATCAATTAGGAAAAAAACCACACCCTCAGTACGCCCGGATGGAATTTGAGCCCAAAATTTTCCATCACCAGCAATCCAAACTATATGAACCTGACATTCAGTCCACGTGCTCACCGATGCGGGATATTCCGGGTTAATGAGGGGCAGTGTGTTAGTTGTAGGACTATTCGCTATACATGCAGTGAATGATCCCTAATAGGCTATCAGATTGTTTTAAATTATTATTGAAGTATACTTTTCAAGCAAATATATTATATCACACTACTTATAAACTAGCCCAACACATGACAGCACCTAATCCTCTTAGGCGTGTACACAAGAGGTGGGGATTAAGGGGGGCTCAGGCCCCTATAAAAGGTCTTTAAAATGAAATATAAATTTGCAGATTTGAACTTTCGTGTTTGTTTGAAGGTTAAAGAGGCCAAAATATTATGTTTAATCCACCCCTATTAATCATTATGTCTGACTTTTACTCCACAAACATTATGTTTGACCTTCCCCCTACAAATATTATGGATGACCTATCCATTACAAATATTATGTTTTACCTTTCACCTACAAACATCTTACCTTTCCCCTATAAACATTATGGCTGACCTATCCCCTACAAACATTATGTCTAACTCAAGCCCTAAAATTAAGTTTATTATTCCCATACAAACATTATGTCTGATTCTACCCCCTAAATATTATGTTTGAGCCACCCCCTCTCAAACATTATGTCTGCGCACGCCCATGCTATGCTACACACTCAGCTCTAGTGCCTAGATATTTTCTAGATGGAGAATAGGGCCAACCTGAACACCAATAGTTACTATCAAAATCAGCCCCAGCTGGTATTGAACCAAGGTTTATTAGAACTTTGTTCCATCACTATAGCTAAGATGATATAAGATAGACTATATTTGTGGAAAATGTGTCATTTTAGGTCTTTCATATGAAAAATATTTATACTAGAAATATTTTTAAGTTTTAAAATAAATCTCAAGGTATATTTCGTTACTGTAAAACAAGTTTACATTTCTCCGAATAATTGATTTTTTTGTTGTTATACCATTACAAAGCACCGTGAAAGGTCAACTAGATTATAAAATGACTCGTATTTTTGAGCATCTGCTCTTTTATTCCACGAGAAAGTTTATTTAGGACCTTTTTAGTGGCAAGGAAATTTGATTTAGTGTTGTTTATAAACGTCTAGAATTTCTTTATGACTATTTTAATATGTGATTAAATTGATGTATCACTATTAACACCAACAGAGGTAGAATGGTATGAGGTGATTTGGTTCCTAAACCTTTTCGGGCCGTACGCTCAATTCAAGTGTCCCCCATCCCTATCAAAAATATTTTATTAATTGAATGACCCAATAAGGAATATTACGAGACAATACCATTTAAAATAGTGATAATTAATTACACACGTATTCAAAATCCAATTAAAACTTTTTGTTAAGTTAATTAAAAAAATTGATTAACTTTACCAAGTGATACCAACTATTTAAATTCTAAAAGTAATTTAAAAAGAGTCTTAGATACAACATTTGGTAATTACTACCTTACTTTTTAATAAATTATTAATCCAATTATGAAATAATATTAGTTTTTCAACGTCTAGTATAAAGTCTCTTAACAAGCGTTTAAGATCCCCACCTCCAGTGACCCCCAGTAGCCCCCTTTCCTCTTAGTCACAATCTAGGTAATCATTTCTCAAATCTTTCCTAGTTGCGAAGCAGTTGATAAGCGTACGATGCATATGCGGACCACTTGATAAGTGTTTGATGCATATGCGGACCACTTGATAAGTATTCGATACATTTTGATACCATTTGATAAGTAATCGATGCATTTGTAAGACCACTTTACAAGCGTTAAATGCATTTTTGGACCACTTTATAAGCGTAACATGCACTTGCAAAGCTCTTTATAAGTGTTCAGTGCATATGTGGACCACTGGATAAGCGTTTTGTGCATACACAGTGGCGGCCAAAATTATGGACTTTTTTTTTAAAAAAAAATCTTGTTTTTCAACTTTGCAGGATTATAGTAAATGTTACTTTTCTCTAAATAAAAATTGAAAGATAGTTAAATTATGAATCCAAGACAAAAACCCAATTCAAATATATTCAGTACAAATAAAGTTATATGTTGAACGCTACAAATGCACGCTACAATTCAATAAATACATTTTGCAGTGTTGAAATAACTCTATACTATTTGGAGGGCAAGAAAACCCTTCCTGTGCGGACATCAAGCTTTGACAACACTGTAACTGCCATTTGTGATGAACACCCCAAAGCAAGCAGTCTTTTTTTGAAATCGAATGTCTTTGACCAAGGCCGTAGCCAGCCAATAATTTCAGGGGGGGTTTGGTGGTCACATCCCCCAATTGCTGGAAGCTGGAAAAAAATTCTAATTTCTAAACATTTCTATAAGCTCTCTTAAGTGTTTTTTTTCCTGGTAAAATAACCCCCAAAATGCCAAAGGCTAGGAAAATTTCTAAATATTTAACACCTCTAGAAGCTCTCTGAAGTGCTTTTTATGGTAGCTCAGCCCCCTAATTTGTATTTTAATTTTAATATCATTTGAACCATAATATAGCCATATATATTGTTCATAAAACTTCGCGGGGGGTTTGAAACCCCCCCCCCCCTCGGGATACGGCCTTGTCTTTGACTGAGATCGAAGGGAGCTATAAGTACTTGGCTAACCATCTGTGTTTGGTTCGTCAAACGTGAACGGAGACTTTAAATTCACGAACCGGGCCCTACATTTCTTATGGACTTGTTGACAAACATTAATGTGAAAATCGCTAAGTTTGCGCTCCTTACATGCTTTGTTGAGTCCTTGGATTCCTTTTTATTTCAATTTGGCTATTTATTCTCCATTTACAAGATTAATATTACACAAAATCCATTTTTCTTCCATCATGTGTTAATCACTCCGAACCTGTAAAGAAACAATAATACAAAACAAAGGTTTGATTTCCTCCATATAGACAGTTAATAAACACAAATAGTCGACAAAGGCGGTTGAATTTTAAGATTTCGACAGATTTTTATAAACTGAAGTTTGTATTGATTTTTTATTCAATATATGTATGTTTAATGTATTTTTAGTGAATTTTAGCGTTTTAATTGAAAATGACCAAATAATTTTATTATTACCGACAGCCTGGGCTTCTGCTATTTTCATCGATGCATAATACATGCACTTGGGCTATGTAGTTTCTGCATAATTTTAATTTAAAAAAGTTCAAATTATATATAAAGATTTAATATTAATACAATATAATAACAAATACATATCACTTACGTGAAACGGAGGGAGGGAAGAAGTGATTTAGACAAACAAAATATAAAAATCGTCTGAAAAAGGCATTAGGTGAGAGTGAGCTAAGAACTTTAGAACTATAAAGTTCTATGACCATTGATCATACTAAGGATACAAAAACATTTTATTTCAGGAAATATTCTACTCTTTCATTTATCTTCAGTTCATTTTGGGAATAAAATGAATTAGTTTTCAATATATTGATGATTTTCACTCCAGACACCAATTATTTCCGACATTTTTTCAAAATGGTGGCTTATCAGGCGAGCAACTTTGGTAGACCTTAGTCCATCGTTTTTGACATACTTTTTTCCATAAAGAATCCGTTTATAACAATTATTTTGCAATTAGTCCCAGGTTAAGCTAGAACTAATGCTAAATTATTATTATTATTATTAGCACCGCGTCTTACTACCCGTTCGGGTTATACGCACTTACGCTAATGTGTAATGGTAGGGTGATTGTGAGATGAAATGGAGGAGCTACAGTTTAACGTGGAATCCGAACCACGGTTAATGCTAAATTGACTGGACTATAAGACTTTCTATTGAACCCACACCCTCATACTTTATTACCATCACGTCTTCTCATCGGGACACGGAAAGAGCCGCCACAGGAATAATGTACATTTTTTAAACCGTGTCCTACTACCCATTAAGTCTATAATTATGCTTATGTACTAATTACACTGATAAACCATTTTATAAAAATTATCTTTAGTAAAATCGACCAAGATTCGAATCTCGATATCCCCGTCATCAGCATTCTAGTCTACAGCGCGAGTACCGCGTTAGACTATGCGGCCACCAAAGCGGGTAAACGTATAATAAGTGCATTCGGGCGTCCCCTCACCGAAGGTACAGTACATTAGTAACCTACTGGATAATATTCTCACAAACTGAGTTACGAGTGATGTATTCAAGAAACGCATATATATAGGCCTATATATTTATATATATAAATATATATAGGCCTATATATTTATTTATATATATATATATATATATATAAAAGCCTATATATAGGAATATATTTTAGAGCAGTGGTAACCAACCTTTATTGTTTACGTACCCTAGATATGTTTCTTAGAATTTTTACCCTCAAAGTTGTTGATAAATTCTATATTCTGTAATCTATATCTAAAATAAATAAACAAGTTACATAAAAAATAACGTATCAAATATTAATTTTAAATGAGAAATATTTATAGAGACTCATATTTTAAATTTACCTAGGTACCCTCCACTACGTCTTTGTATACACTAATTTGAACGCCACTGGCCTAGACCATGTGACCACAGGCGTGGGTACACACATGTTGAGTTAGGCTGCCTAACGAAACAATTAGTTTGGAAAATATTTTTTCAGACAACTGCCTCGAAAAAATGCTCGATGCTGTACGATATCAACATCAGACAAAAGAAGAAATAATTAATGAAATAAAACAGAATTTCCTATTTAATATTTTTTACCGTATAAATAAAAAAGAACTTTTCCTGATAATTTCATTTATTTTCCACTAATATCCCACGAATTGGTACAAATGTTTCTATTGTGATACTCCTTTTTAGATTGATCGTAAAGAGAACGGTGATGCAGTACAAGGCAAATTATCATTTCACTGGCTATTTCAGTCTGTTCTGTCATGTTAAATATATTAAAAACCCAAACCCAAGGCTATGGTTAACTGCAGGACTCTTCGCAAATGTTAAGAGCGTGAGTAAATTGCGCATGCCCCGTTTAGTTGATTCTTCAAATATGTCGAGCGAACATTATTCGGCTGGACTTCGTCAGACAGTTGCTCGATGTTTGAAAAGTAATTTTTCTTTTTCCAAAGAAAGTTTTGATCTGTGAGGACACTCTATTTTAAAAATCCTATAAATTATTTCTGTTGTTACATCCCTATTTCTTAACTAATACAAAGACTACAGTGATGACTAAGGTAACACTGGATAGGATCTTTTACCGACTTCTGACAGAGAATACTCAGTTTACGTCAAAACAAATGGTTTAAAATTTAAGTTAAAAGAAAAATCTAACAATATTTTTGTATCGATTACCGAAATTAAACTCTCTTTGTTATTTTGTGTATACACTTCTCTGAGTATTTAATTTCAAAAACCCAACAAAAGACAATTTTTTTGGTGGGGGAGGGGGGTAGGGGGTAGTTTGAATGTGCGAAAGTTTCGCAAGGGCTTACTGGTATTATAAATCTCTTTGTCAAACAGCTTTTTTTTTGTTTACTGAACAAATTGTTTTTCTCAATGATGGTTTGATTCGCAATGAGCATTAGTAATAAGATAAAACATATGATAACCCACTAGAAATATTTTTACAATCTTTTTTATGTTTTATCCTTATCATAGTGAATAATACAATAGTCTACTTTCAAAAATATGATTGATTTCTTATGTTTCCAAAATAAATATGCAAATCTAAGAACATATGTCTTTTAGCCATACGCTTTGTGATAAAAACTAAATATACCTTCTTATTTTATAGTGACACCATCACCAATATCACAAGTAAAATAATATGGATGTAGGAATATCTCTTAGAAAATATGAAGAAAAGGGTATAATTAAAAGAAATGCAACAGTGTTCGCTTAAATTACGGATTGAAAGCTAAAAAATTAAGAAAAAATATTAAATAACTCAAAAACCAATCGAGGACGGAATCCGTGCTTCCACTGGTGTCTAATTTAGGCAAACTATCAGTTGAGCCAACAGCACAACTTAATCAAAGGATACGAAGTTCAAACCTACCTTGTTATTAAGCATATTGATTTTATTTATTCGAAACATGTGTTTCTTTTAGCTAGCTTCAAGCTGTATTTATTTTATTCGTCGTTTCCCTCTAACATTAAAAAATAAGTAATATTACATTTTTATAAGAAACGTATGAAGAACACGAGAAAGAGGGAGGAACAAAAAAAGCATAATATTTTTTTTACAAGAGTAATATAGGTTTATGGCTTCCATCTGTAAGATTACTTTAGACTTTTTGAAAGAAAGTATAACTTTCTCTCTCTCTCTCTCTCTTCAAGAGTTTGGGTGGTTGGAGTTAGGTTAGACTCGGGTGTGGGCAAAGGGGTAGGAGACTAGTAGGGTTAAGAACATGCGTTTTTATTCCACTCTTTTTTTGTCTTTATTTTATTTTCTAAAGCGAAGTAGTTTTTAGAGTTAAAAGCGATTGTTTCGTACTTTCAAGAAACAGCTTCTTTACCTTATACCTGGATGTGGTGCCTGTATCTCATTTTAGGGGTGTCCGAGCCTTGTGACTAATGTCCACGTGGTGGTAAAGCGCTATAAGTCGTTATACTCGCATTGTATTTGGTCACAATCTTTAAGTGTGTATGTGTTCGGAGGAAGAAAGGGAAAGAGGAGAAAAAGGTCATGGTTCAAGTCCAGGGAAGTGAAACTGAAGTATTTCCACAGGGTATTTTCACATCCTCCACGCTAACGCAACTGTACTTCCTCTTAGCTACACTTTTGATCTTTATCACTTAAATGGCCCCTTTACTTAAAAATAATGTTAGCAATCAACTATCACAATACTGCCTTTGGTGGCCGCGTGGTCTAGCGCGCTAAATTCATCTTGGACTAGACTGCTGAAGACGGGGAGATCAGGGCTTGATCTCAGTCAATTGCATTGAGGGAGGTTTTCCTAAATAGTTTTCCACTCTCCCTCCACGCAAATGTGGGTATATTTCCTCTAAATATAGGCTTCCTAATCCCTAATCCATTAGTGTAATTGGTACATAGACGTATAATCTGAACAAGTAGTAAGACGCGGTGCTAAAAACCTAGAACAATATCATTTTTACTTCAACATATTATAGAGAAAGTATTGTAACCTTTTAACATCAATATTTTGTTGAATAGTGATGTCTTATGTACTTCCAAGCTAAATAAAGTGGGTCTTTCAATTCTGACTGCACCCATCTCATATTTGTTTGTAATTGAGCTATCTGTTCAAAATTGATATTTATATTATCAAGCACAAGTACCCGATGTTACTATCTGCAACGCTTTTCTTTTCTTCAAACAGACAGAAAAAGAAACTATTCATTTTATTTATTCCGACCCAGATTTTAGTAATTTAAAATACCTGATCCAAATTTTAAAGTTCTGGCTTCGAGGTCCACAAGTTAGTGCGCAGGGGTTACTGATTCTTAAATTTCAGACCTCTGCTTGCCGTAGATTTCGCGCAATGCTCATGGCAGACACACAAACTCTTTATTTTATTAATATAGATATAGTTATAACTCGAGGCCAAATCGTGAATTTGATTCCAGCCTTACAACTAAGGCTAACTGATAAATGTTTATGTTAATTCGAAATTTTTCGAAAATGGCTCTACAATTTGGCTCAAATTAATATTTTAAAAATAGTTTTACGTGGTAAATAACACATTTTTGTTATTCTAAAAAAATAATACTTTAAAGTTGATTTATTAACGATGGATCAATCCTCGTAATTTTTTAAAATTCTTTTCCAAATTAATATTTTATGGGTGTTTTATATAACTATCAAACTATATATATTTTTTATAAAGACAAATAAATTAAGAATATGCATAGTTTATTGATAAGCGATTTCAAAAATTAAGATAGACTGAATAATAAAGTATATTTAATAAATGAGTCGTACTATTTATTTGACTAGTACGTTGAACTTCAAGGAACCTTAAAAATAACAAATTAATTAATTGATAAATATTAATTAATTATAAAATATTGATTAATATGAAATAATCCCCAAGCCGAATCTAAGTTTAAATAATTTTGTTATTATAATTATGTTTTTGCCGATAGTATTAGTTTAATTTATATAATGTTGTATTGCACACATATTCAGAAAATCAAGAATTGAAACATGAAATTAGATTATTATAGATTTTTGATACATTTAGTGTACACAATGTTTCAAATTAATAATAAATGTGTAATTTATATGCCAACATTTTTTGTTGAGAAATGTTGTAATGATTAAAATTGATTTTTTACAAACCCATCTTGACAAATTTTCTAAAAAAAGTACAATTTTACGATTCTTCGCGGGATATACGCATATTTGCATTATTAGGGTAGGGTTGCGGAAGGTAAAAATTAGTATGAATGTACCCGAATTTGCGTGTAAGGAGAGTAGAAATTTATTTAGGTAGAAACATTCCCTTTCACCCAGCTGGAATTTGAGCTTTAACCTCTCCATAATTGGCAAACCATACCAGACACCTTAGCCCACGTGCTCATTATTGAAAGTAGGGATGAAACTAATTTCTCAATTATATTGTTCAAAGTACTGCCTTCTCTCTCCAAATATTATTATTTTAAATTACCAATTAGTTGGTTTCCCATCTTTTGTTTTCAATATAGTCATAAATTATCCGATCATTCAGTAAGTTCAGTTTGAATTGCTATCCGTTCCCATCTTGAAATTGATCTGTATTTATTAAATTCATATTTCACGCTCTATTTCAGTATTCGATCAAGACAAGAAACACTTTCAACGCAAATGTATATAAATGGTACGACACAATTGTACATATTTTCTAAAATAATTTACTATAGTTTATGACAAAATTTTCAAAAACCAGTTATCAGTAAACTACTCCATAGTAAGCCATCCTTAGAAAAACAACCAGATAATTATGATAGGCAAAAACATTTCAGATATAAATTTTGAAAAAATTTCTATAGCCATATTTAAAAAATTACAAATTTAAAGCAATATGTCACTTGTAACCAAACAACTCTCAAAGGATTAAAAAAAATATAAAAACCAACACATAACCTTATTTAGCATGTATGACTAACTATAGTTATTTATTTTCAACAAGCATGTATGACTAACTATAGTTACTTATTTTCAACAAGCATGTTGAAGAGATTACCCAAAAATGTATAATTTAGAAAAATTAGTCATTTGTAAACCACCCTTAAACATTTACCTCCGAAAAATTAGTATAAAGTTCTAATTGTCATGTAAAACACTCCTCGGATATCAATTTTAAACAAAATCAATAAAATTAGCTCCAAAATATTCCAAAGTTTTAAATATAGTTTCCAGTGAAATACCTTTAATCTTAGAACTGAAATAAACCTCATGATTTGGTTTTGACGTAAGATTATATAGCATCTAAATAACAAATTTATAAGAAATACTAGCTGACCCGGCAAACGTTGTTTTGCCATATAAATAATTTTTAAGTAATTTCTAGTGTAGACAAAAAATAGCTTACCTATTGTAAGTGTGTAAGAATGTGGTATATGCGTGAAATAGGCATGGAGCGCTGTGAACGATGAGGGAATACAAAAATAACAAAAGGCAAACATTATTTTTAAGTGAAGAAGTGACACCTGTAGACAACTGGCGGGGATAACTAATTAAATGACGATTGATCAGTTATCGACCGGGGATGAAAAATGATTAAATTACTAAAATGGCTATTAAAAAATAGGGGTTGGTGATAAAAGGGTAAAAATTTAGGGTTGTATGTATTTTTTAATGCAACATAATAAAAAAATAAAGATATTAAAAAAATGTCTAAAAATTATAGAAAAATGTTAAGGGTGGACAACCCTTATCACTAAGGGGTATGAAAAATAGATGTTGGCCGATTCTCAGACCTACTCAATATGCTCACAAAATTTCATGAGAATCGGTCAAGCCGTTTCGGAGGAGTACGGGAACGAACATTGTGACACGAGAATTTTATATATAAGATTTTGAACCGTTTTGGTTATGGCTTCAGAGACAGAAACAAACAAAAATAATTTAATGAATATTTGGTTCTGGGGGACAATAAAACGCCAAGCTTTATCAGAATATATTCAATGATTAACCTATATAGTTTCAATATTAGTCATGAAGATAGTTGATTTTACTTTTATAGTTTTTTAAATGCACTTATAATTTATAGTAAGTACTCTTAAACGTAGTTCAATATTTTAAAAGTGTAACACTTTTATTTTATTAATATCTTTGCATTATTTTTAACACAAATATTTATTTATCTAGTATACTATTTAAAAACCTGCATATATTAATTTATATTAATGAGAATGTTCTTTTAACATTATGTCAATTATGTCTTTAAAAGAGAACGTTAAAATTGTAATGCATAAAATTGACACCTTTTTGGCTTAGCGAATGAAGAATCTCAGTGCTAAGTGTAAGGATCCTGGTTCGATCCCAATTTGAATTCACAGCTTATGTATATGTTTACCTTGTGCCAGAGTAGGAGATTTGTGATAAGGGCACTGTCTGAGATAAAGTGTTCTGTTTCTCATGCTTCACGTTTTAACAAAGGTCTGGGCTGACCGAATATTAACACTAATGGGATAGAGACAAGGAGGCTATAACTTAGAATAAATGTAACCCCATTAGTGAGGAAGGAGGGTGATAAACGAATAAAAAAACAACAAAAACAAACTAGAGATGGATCAAATCTTATATTTATCAAATCCTTATCTCAAATCCAACTCTTATATTATCTTTTCAATCAAGAATTCAGATTATAATCCTCGAGTTTTTAAAAATTTACAATTTTAGAATTTTTAGCACCGCGTATTACTAACTGTTCAAGTTATACGTCTATGTACCAGTTGAACAAATGGGTCAGATATTAATAAGGTTATACTTATAGTAAATGCACCCGCATTTGCGTTGAAAACCATTTTAGGAAAAACTACCCTCAGTGCACTCGACCAGGATCGAATTACGATCTCCCCGTCTCTGGCAGTCTAGTCCAACATGAGATTATTGCGTTAGACCACGCGGCCACCGAAGCAGGCTACAATTTTAGTTAAAGGAAGAGTATTCAAAATTGAATTAAAAAAAAAGCTATTTAAGGCTCGGTACTAATGAAAAAAAGATTGTTTTATTTGTCATGTCTATTACTTCATAAAAAATAAAGAGAACACTTTTTTACTAGTAAAATTAATTATATTAATATAGTTTTTCCTTTTTTGTTACGCTTTCAACAACACAAGTATATATAATTCCTTTTAACAATGGTTTAAAATTGTTATATCAAGTCAAGGTCTTTATAATGGTATTCAAGAGACTTTTTTGATATCTTTACTCATCTCGAATCCCTCGAGTACCATAGGAATCGAAGGACTCGTGGAATTAAGCGTCTCATTTATAAAAATAAATAAAAAATAAGTAAATCCGATCATGATTCAAACCCGGATCTCACAATCCTCGGCAATCCAACATATTGTGAGACTGACACCTTATACCAAGCGACCACTGGGGTATTTCTCAAGTTTAATTAAATCAGAGACTAGTTATAATTTTTTTTTACATCTTTTTACACAGCTTTGTGATCAAGAACTCAAAGGCATCAGGCTCGCAATATACAATAAAACAAAATTCATTGTTTTCTTTAACCTGTTCGGACTAACCGTATATTTTTAAAAAATATTTTAGGGCTGAGGAAGATAGAATTTTGAGAGAAATGTAGACAAATTTTCGTGAAGAGAGAATGGAAAACCATTTGGAGAAGACGGCCTCGGGGATTTAAGTCTCTACCTCCCTATTACCAACCAACCAAATCAAACATGTTTGATGGCTTAACTCACTATGCTAACAAAGGCTCACAAAGTAATAGTTTCCTAACTACTTGGTGGTCAAGGTTCGAATTTCGTTCGGGTGTATTGGGGAGAAGTTTTATACATATGGTTTATCACTGAGATATCTTCATCCTTTCTCGACACTTTTGAAAATACAATTATAAAGATACACTTCTGAAGATACATACACTTCCTCTAAATATTTTATACCCAATCATAATAATATTTTTACTAGAATAATTTAAAAAATCTATCTAGCCTTTCTCAATTAAATACATCCTTTTTATTTAAAAAAATCCTCTTCTTGTCTCCTCAAAGCGAATAATTTCATAATTTGAACAGACATGGCCTACTTAAATCCCATTGATGGTACAATTTATATATATATAAAAGGATCACTGAATTCTTAAAAATTAAATTCACTGAAATAGTAGACATTATTTAAACCGGCCACTGCGATAAATAAAACTCCACAGACTCGGAAAAGAATTTTGTAATATGAAAACAGTCAAACGTGTCGAGAATGTGAATTTGTGGAATTCGATATCGGCTCTTTCCTCCTCACAGGACGTACTATACATCACTATATTATATATGTGTGTATGCATGCATGCATTTATGTATATATATAAAGCGAAAATAAAACGAAAAAGACGAGCTCCACCCCAAAAAATGGCGTAATACAAGATTCTCATTGAAAATTAACCACTCTAAATGTATCGTCGTAGAATATTAGAATTTAAGCGCCGTAACAGCGAACTATGTATAAAGCCGGTAGTTTTGTTTTTTATGCGTGACATAAAAAAGTGTGTGTACTTAACCTTATTTATGACACCATGTTGGATGTTTTTAAGGCTCATTATGTGGACGTTTTGATGTGTTCGTCCCCACCCTTCGCCTACTTCAAACTACTACAGTTGATATCCCCGACAAGTATTAAATTCTTCATCTCATCCAAATGGTAGTTTCATTGCCCTCCCCTTCCCGTCTCACTTCCTACCCCTCTCCCACGCTAAGTATAAAAAGTAAAGAGTGTGACTCGTAATTTTAAAATGGTGACATTACCCGTAGCATTTCAGTTATACCTCTGGTTTATTCCAGATGGCTTGTTTCAACCGGACTGTCTGCCAAAACTTTGCTTTCGAGCCATCAGGGAAAAGCTCAGTGGCTAAGCGTGATAATAATTTTTTGGGAGAGTCATGGACTCTCATATAGGGACACACTTAACTATGTCAAAAGTGGGATTTTTATGAAGTTGTATAAAATATTTTTGGCAGACTACTACTACTACTACTACTAGTAGTAGGGAGACCTGGCGGTCTAGGGGTAAGGTGTCAGCCTTCTGTGCTGGCGGCCGGGGTTCAATCCTCGGTCCCGGCACAGATTTATCTGATTACCAAACCCTTCCTTCACCTCTGACAAGACATCTTGTGAATGTGAGGAATGCCAGGCCTCCACCGTGGTTCGGATTCCACGTTAAACTGTAGGTCCTCCATTTCATCTCACAATCACCCTACCATTACACATTAGCGTNCATTTCATCTCACAATCACCCTACCATTACACATTAGCGTAAGTGCGTATAGCCCGAACGGGTAGTAAGACGCGGTGCTAATACTACTACTACTACTAGTACTACTACTACTACTACTACTACTACTACAAATAATATTATTTATTTATTTTTTGCTATACCTTATGTGAAATATCTAATTTTTTATCTTGATATTTTTCCTTTTAAATGCAATTTTCGTTCAAAAGACAAAGCTTCAGTAGAATTTTTTTTTTAACAAAAAGTCAACTGAATCGAAAGAGTCATTGTTAATTTCTACAGCGCCTTCCAATTTATTCTACGGTACATTCACTAAATATACCCTCTTTATATATTACAATACGAAATCTAAACAACCCAATAAAAAAATGATATTCACAATTACAAAAATAAACTAATCTACACTGAAATAAACCCATATATATGGTTAGAACGTGACACTTGTCAGGGATAGCTGGCTCCTCTGGTCGCCTTCAGAGGCTGAGATGAACAGTTGCGCGCGCATTACCCTCTGCCGCCCAGCAGGCTTGATCCTCTGGATGCGTTAGATTGAAAGAAAGGTATCAACCTATTTTGCCAGAAGGAACTGACACATTTGCTTCGCGCGCTTGCTAAAATTGCACTACACTTTACTACAGCAGACCCATGGCTTCTTTGGTGCTGACTGATAGCTCACAGCTGACAGCTTTGAAAAGCTACCAGACCAAACTATGTATCCCTACGTCGAACCATATGATCTGCAAAAACATGTGTTTAGCAGCTGTCAGTCAGCACCAAAGAAGCCATAGGGCTACTGTACTTAAGTGTTAACGCAATAATTCTCCAATGCCATAGAGTAGTTAAATATAAATATGTCTCTCAAAAGGTTTATGTTGTTTTTCCTTAAACCTCCTAGGATAAATGTTTGTACAACAATGATATATATCCACATTTTGTATTGGTCAAAATTTATAAATGAGGGATTTAATAGCAATACGATGACCTGATGATACCTAATAGAATGTCAAACATTCTAGCTGGAAGTTGAAAATTGAATACGAAGTGTTGAACCTTGTGGACCCGATATCTAATTTATTTTTGGTCCAAACATACAAACGAGTACATTAATTCTTTAAAAATTAAATTATAAAATATAAAACCAGGACTTAATTTTTTTTATTTACAAATGTATAGTGTAAGTTATGCTTGGGTTTGCTAGTATATACTATTTAGTTTTACATATATTACGAGTTTTGAATACATATCTCCATTTTAAAATAATATAGTGAAAAAAGTTCGTGTGGAGTTCCGTACTATTTATTATTCTAGCGTTAGAGAATACTATTAGTGAAACGCAAGAGAGTAGGGAAGAGTTGACATTATACAATACAATGCAGCTATTAGAATAGGCAGATTACATTTGGGTAATAGTAAGGAGGGTGTGGTGAGAAATGTAGAGATTTTATTAGAGCCTAGCTAGGAAATAGGTTGTGAAAAGAACGCTAAAAAGGCTAAGTATGATGACACTGAGAAACAGATCGGGGACGATAATTTAGATAGTATTGCAACCAACATATAATTTGAAAGGGTTAATGAGTTTAAATATTTAGGAACAATTTTAACTATTAATAATGATATTAGAGTGAAAGTAAGGAAAATAATTGACTCGGGAAATGCATGAGATTACTCGGTCACTAAGTTGTTGACATCTCGCCTGCTTTCAAGGAATATAAAACTCAGATTACACAAAATAATAGTTTTAATTGGTTGTTCTATATGTGTGTGAAACGTGGTAACTGGTTTATTACTTAAATGATAAAAAAAAATAGTACGGTGCACCGCAAACTCTATAAACTCGTAAGATTTCTGATTAAATATTTTTATTTCTGACAGTACTACAACTTCCTTGCCTTTTTAAAAAATAGTTTCGGCTCTAACCAGAGTTATATACTAACAAATAAACAGATGGATGGCATTGCGAAAACAACTTTTAAAATTTTGATTTCCGGTTAAAATTTTCATATATATATTTTTTTTGACCAATAAAAAATGTAAATATTGACTATTGAGTATAAAATTGGAGATAGATCATTGCTGTACAAACATTTCTCTCAAGGGGTTTAAGGAAAAATAACATACTCTTTTTAGATACTTATATTTAATTACTCTATGGCATAGAAGAATTATTGCGTTAAGACTTAAGTAGTAGTAGATGTTTACAACCAAAGCTCATAAAATTGTATTAATATATTTGAAAATACCTCAGAAACTGTTGATTTTATAAAAATATATTTCAAATAATTGTTTTTTATTTCTAATAGCCCCACAATTTTTCAATGATAAATTGTTTAGTATCTCAAATAGTTGTGGAGATACGGAAATTAACGCCTCTGTAAAGTACCCTAAAAATCATTTTCATGGGAAAATGAAAATAGCCAGTTTATTTATAATCTTAATCAACGCCTAGATATGAATATTTAATCAAAATCGTTGCAGCAGATTTTGAGAAAACTTATTTTTTCTCTTTTCGTCCCTTATAAAACTACTCTTAATTTTAAGTTTTAATAGACACACAGACAGACGGCATTGCAAAGACTTTTTTTTAGGGTTCGGGGGGTCATGAGACGTTGACATCCATCAACATTTCAGGTTAGAATTTTTTTACGGTCGCGATACTTAAACTTTAATGCCCAAAAAGTAAAAAAAAAAAAATTATAATTGCGTATAGATTGAAAGTTATTAATTTTATAAAAATATGTTTCGAATAAAATATGTGTATTATATATATATATATGGAATGCTAAGTAATTTCATATCTCAAATAGTTTCGGAGATATTATAAAAAATGTTAATTTACGCATCAGACCGGAGCCCTTAAAGCCATTTTGCTGAAATATTGAGAGTAGCCATTTTGTTTGGAATATTTATTAATGTTTATAAATGAAATTTAATCAAAATCGACTTTTTCTCTTTTTGCCCTTCAGTAAACTACCCTTAATTTTAGGGGTAGATATCCAATTCCAAAACCCCTCGGGACAACCCTATGAAAACCCTAGATATCAAGTTTTAGCTCAATCGGTAAAATAGTTTAGGCTCTAGTTGGAAGTACAGGCAAACAGACAGACAGACGGAAATTCAAAAAACACTTTCTCGGATTCAGGGAGTCATGAAACGTCAAGATTCATCAAAATCTCGAGTTCGATTTTTTTTTATGATCACCATACTTTCTATACCTGTAAGATGGAGAGAAAGTAATAATTAGTATGTTTTAAAACAAGTTGCTTAGGATGATATTTGGTCCATAAAAGGATGCAGATACTGGGGAGTGGGATCGGTTACATAATGATGAGTTACATAACTGGTACTTATCACGAGACATTGCTAAATCTCGCAGATTATGGTGGGCAGGACATGCAGCGTGAATAGGAAAACCGTGCTTAGGTTATTGATTGGCAAACCCACTGGGAAGATACGAATGGGAAGACTTGAAAGCAGATGGGTGTATAACATTATGATTGATCTGAAAGAAATAGGGTTTAATGAGGTGGACTGGATGTAAGTAGCTCAAGATAGGGATATGTGGCGTACTTTTATAGGCGCCAATGAACTTTTGATTCATTAATACCATAGAGTAAGTAAGTGCAATTGGGACTTCACCTTTCCCAGGGATAAATAAACTGTCAGGAGATTGTATTATTTGTTTGATCTTTAATTAAGCTAGTTTGCAAGCTGTGTGCCAATAAAATAAGTTTGTTCAGCCAATGCACAATACATACCACTAATAAAATAAAACAAACCGGGGTGTCTTATAAAAATCATGACAAATTGTAGTTTACATTTTATTTGTTTAGTTGTGTATGTGAATATAACATATTTAAAAAACCCACAAAAACGATCAATGATAACATTCTTCTTCTTCTTCTTCTTCTTCTTCTAATCAACGATTCTAAGGTTGGTTTAAGGTGATTTCTACCAATTAGGATCTGTGCATGCACTCATCCCTTCAGCTGGTTGGTGCTGCCTCCTCCAACTGGTAGAAATCCCATGTACTAGGAGTGTTCATGAAGTGTGATGGTTTCCCATTGCCTTCCACACTGATTTCCTTTGAGCAAGCTTGAAAGGACCTACTTATTTTACCAGTAAGTTATTATCACATACCTTTCAGGGTTCTTTTATATGCCAAAACCGACATGGGACCGGTGGCTTTACTTCTCCCCCAAAGAAAGTTGTGCATATGATTTGTATTACTCTAGAAAAATCCGTCAACCACAGTTGTGTTTGAAACCACAAACATCGAGTCCTGAGGTGAGCCCCTTATCCCAAGACCACGAAGATCAACAATGATAACTTAAAATACATAAACATAAAATAGTAAATCAAATTATTTTGATTTTTTATAATTAATTTAAAGTCTAGCTTTCATAATGGGAGCTACTCGTTATTTTTTAAATTTGGAAATGTTTATAAAATCATTGAAATTCTTCTAATAATCGTCAGTAAGAAAATTTTAATGTTGTTTGGAAGTATTTGACAAAGTTGTCCTCAATAAGCATTGATAAGTTTAAATACAGTCTAGAATGAAAGTTTTCAGACGGATCCATGAGCGCGTAGCCCGCGTCAAAGAGATTTCACCCTGGGCCTGGGATAGCGAAACGTTTCCAACCAGTGTGCCACTTAAAGACTATATGAATTTTGAACTAGTTTCAGAAAGGATGGCAAGAGTATGCATACTACCATTTATACCAGATAGCCCTAATGATCGTTCAGTTCAATTAACCTTACTTACCCAACTGGAACTTGTGGCTAAACACACCTGTGAAAATAATTCCAAATGTCTTTTGACTCTATATTTGGGTCTTTATAAGCCAGTTAATAAACTAATCATGTACTGGGTGGATCTCCATCAACGTAGGATTCTGCAGCCAAAGTTGCACATAATTATATTTTGCAATGATAAGTGTAATTGGATCGTTAATTGATAGCATTGTCATTCCTGACTTGTGGTCAGCGTTCTATGGTGATAACACAGTCAGACAAATCATTACAGTGAAGAAGTTCTGATGTGTGGTTGATACACATATTTTCACCTTAGTCGTTCTTAAAAATGTATACTCTCAGTATTACTCTGAAAATCATGGAAATTTGTACCTTAGCATTAAAATAAAGTATAGGAGCCACGAGATAAATTTAATTATACTGGCACATATGGGCATATGAATGAACTTTACTTGACAATGAAACAGTGGGATCTCCTGAAAAAAATGAAAACATTTGATGAACAGGAGGAGAACTGAAACCTACATTTTGAATGTAATTTCAATACATGAGGATGATAGAAAGTTTGTTGCTGTTCTTGAGATCTGTCAGGACTGCTAATTGGAATGTGCATCTTTCTTCGCTAGCAGACTTCGTAATATACTTCTTTGCATTAGACTTAACAAATTATTGATGAATTATCGCTTGGTACCTTGCTGACATGATAGGTCTGAAAGAATATGATCCTGAAATTTGGTACGAGTTTTAATAAAAGGGGAATTGGGTAGTAAATAAGTAAAAACTACCCGTTAGGGATCTAGACTCTGACGAGGCCCTAGAGCATCAAAACAGAGCAATGAAAATCGTGAGAGGACTGGTTGGAATAACACAATAACTAAGTGATCTGGATAGTTTTTTCTTAACAGCACCTGAGCTCCAAAGGGTATCAACACAAATACTGAGAATGGCAGGTAGTTCATCCCAAATGGAAATTATGAAGCACCATCTCAATAAAGAAACAGCAGTTAAAGCCCAAGATGCAGCTATTTTAATACTACATGATGAACTGGAGTGTAATGGAAATACTTTTAAATATAAGGGTCCCAAGATCATAAACCTAGCAGCTAACAAAATCTATATTCAGCGACACAATACCAGTGGATGTTAGCCGAATTGAAACGTTAAGCATGAAGTTGTATGAACCATTCAAGTCAGAAAGATTTAGTAATGGGTCAGTCAGTATTTGGGCACCTATAAAAAGTAACAGACTAAATCTATGCTCTACTAACAAAAACGAACAAAAGTAAAGTTTGCTAGATCCATCACGAAGTTGAGTGCGGATCGTTCCATATTTGCATGACTTCTATTTATAACATGATCTCAACGAGAAGTAGGCCTACGCAAGACCTTAAGAAAGTATAAAATATCGGTTGCACCCCTATCCATGTTTACACATGATAGAACAATGCAATAAAGATCAATAAAAAGTAAATTAATTCATATTTTAAAATCTCTTCCGGAACCAGCCTCAACAAATACCTTACCATCTGTTTCAGCACCTCAATAAAGTAGTTGGATTGCAATTGTGAACGGAATGGCATAATTGCAGGCTCTTGATAAACCGATTACAGTGAAAACCTGTGCAGATCTTATTGACGTGTTAACCCAAAAGATAAAAAATAAATAAAAATACTGGCAAGATGATGCACTTTATATGGTTTTTGACACCTATTTTTAGAGGAATTAATCAATAATACTACTCGATCCAAGAGGCTCCATATTGGTGTAGCAACACAGTACAAAATATGTGACACTACTGTCATTTCAAAGATCAAAATGAAGAAGCTATTGTCACACATTCGTATCAAGGAAGAATTAACCACTTAATTTGCAGACAAGATGCTCTGTTATGCTAATAGATGTGTTGTTGCATGGCCTACTAAAATTTATGCTACACATTGCTCCCTATACTGTTTGAGAATAGCCACAAAGAAACCAACACGAAAATCAAACTACATGTCATCAACGCCAAAGTCAGAGGATCAGATAAACTACTGGTATTTGCATGAGACATGGATGTTTTAGTTCTTCTAGTGAGACACTATCCAACAGTTTCAGACGACACATTATTTGTGCCAATATCAGGTGAAGCAATTGCAGTGAAAAACATATTTGTATCACTGGGAGCACTCCAAGTATCTGCATTGCCTGGGCTTCACGATTTTTAAGATTGAGACTCAACCGGAAGTTTGATTGGGAAGGGAAATTGGTCTTACTGAAAATCATTTACTTCAGCAAGTAAAGAAGAACTTATTTCCTTACAGAAGCTTGGCACCAGTGACTCAGTACCTGATAATGTTGTTTCTGGTTTATTAGGTACATCCCACAATAACATCATTTGCAGAACTACGATAGTGTATGTTTACTGCCAAGCAAACCACTAGAGATAGGCTACCTCCAACTAGGGGCTTCCTTATATCTGCATTTAGGTGAGCTAGCTTGCCTTTGTGTGGTCAAAAGATGATGAATCAAAGCAAGTATTTCCAAATCTGGTTGGACATAGATGGAGTATGGAAGAGGGAGTTCTCACCCCTGTCATGTTTGAAGAACCGTGTGCTCCAAAGTCCATTATGAATTTGATTAAACGTACGTGTATGAAGAACCGGTGGTCATCACCTTGAAAATGTTTAGCAAACAATTTGCCTGGCACAGAAATGTGCAGGTGCAATGACGGCGAATCCATTTGCGATAATTTGTATTCGCCTGACTACACAGACGGAGATAGTGAGGTAGCTGATGAGACTAATTAGTAATTTGCACTTGTGGATATTGTACACATTCTATATCACAAACATTTGGTAAAGCATTGACTATTAGTAAATTGTATAATATTCCAAGAAAATAATCTTGATAAATCTCAATAAATGACCGTTTACATGACCAGCAGGAGTACTAAATTCGTTTAGTTCAAAATAGCATTCAAATTACTGGGTTTTCACAATACATACTAGGAACACTTCTTTTAGCTCCTAAAATACCTTTCTAACAAGTTATAAAAAAATTTAAATCTCTTAAATAGCGACCGATATACGGCTGTTTTTTTATATTGTGATGATGGTCATATTGAATGATGTCACCAAAGTCACACCTGTGAGGATGTCACCACAAAAAATATTTAATTATTTACTTTTATTGATTAGAAGACACTTTTCATTTCTTCCCTTTATTTTACTTGCCACGGAGGCTTTTTTTTGCACACATCGCTCCCGGACAATTATTAATTCCTTCTCTCTCAACAAAAGATTTTTCATTAGTGCGTTTAGCACTAAGGTTATTAACGTCTTTATAAGGGGTAGGAATGGAAAGGGTTGTTTGAGGGAAAGTATACCAAGATTATAGTGGAGAGAGTATTTGAAAACCATAGCGATATATTGAATGTGGAATATCTTTCCCAGTGCACTACGCTGAGAATCTAACCTCCCCATCAATAGCAATTATGGCTATTGCGAGCTTGACGCCTTAGACCGCCTGGCCATCTGTATTTAGTGTAGTAATTCAAATAAATAACACAATGAATTACGTCATATACAGTAGCCCCGTGGCTTCTTTGGTGCTGACTGACAGTTCACAGCTGACTTCTGACAGCCAATATTTAGGTATATACCTAAATTTTGACTGTCGGAAGTGACAGCTGCTAAACACATGTTTTTGAAGATCATATGGTTCGGCGTAGGGATACATAATTTTGTCTGGTAACTTTTCAAAGCTGTCAGTCAGCACCAAAGAAGCCATGGGGCTACTGTACCTTAGCTAAGTTGGTAACGCTTCTACCAAGCGAACTAAGGGTCCCGGATTTGACTTCTTACATGGCTTTAAAATGTATCATTGGTGAAACTGAGGCTTTTCCTTCACTACACAATGATGATTTAACAGTCGGGGATTGGGTGCTGTGTTTGTCTTAGAATAAAGTTTGATTGTAGGTCGTGTGCTGATTTAATCAGTCGGTTCTGAATGTGGACGTTAAATACCCTATATTATAATTAAAACATTAAAAATAATTGATTTGATTTCTTTTAAACACAGTTATAAGTATAATTAATATTGAATCACGTCCGAATATTTTTTTTTCAACCTCACTAGAAAATAGACCCCAAACTAAATTAAGTTTCTGTGACGGTCCTGTAACATTATTGGGACACGTGACTCACCTACGACAGTGGCGTGGAGCGAAAAGTGACCTATGCGCGATGAATGCAAAGTGGCCAAAGCTGTCATGCCACATAAAACTAACGTGTGTCTCTTTTTTTGTTGTTGTTCTTTTTCTGCTCTTTATCTATTTCTCCCTTCATCCCTAAATATCCTTCTCCCCCCTTGTTTATTAATACTGTCACACACAAGACCATGTATATAACATTTCCACACCCTTGAAATGTATTTTACATGCCCGCTTCAACTATCTACTCTTCGTCCACACTCCTTAAATTTAACGATTTTTTGTTTTATTGTAGCCATACTTGGTCTCAAAAGTGGTCTGCTGAGTAAAATTTATTAAATACTGCTAGAATATATAATTATGCAATTTATTCAAATTAGAGATGGGTTGAATCCTATATTTATCGAATCCGAAATTTAAATTTTATTTTGAATATCCCATCCAAATTCGAATCCTTTCATCCTTTAAAAAATTTAATTTCACAGTGAAAATAGTTAAAATTGAATTAAAAAAAAAAGTTGTTTAAGGCTTGGTGCCACTGACAAATGCTATTTTGTTTGCCATGTCTATTGTGTCATAAAAAACAAAGATAACACTTTTTTTATAAATTAATTATACTTATTAATACAATTGACTATTTTTTATAATTACGTTACGCTCCCAACTTCACAAGTCTATATAAAAAATATTTGATCAATTGCTTATAACTGTTATTTGAAGTCAAGGTCTTCATAATTGTATTCGAGATAATTTTGAGACTTTTAAGAATCTAGAATATCCTAAATAACATGGAATAGAGGGAGTCATGGAATCAAGGCCTTGAGCATTCAATCTCTAATTTAAATATTTTTTTTTGGTATTTATCCTTAAAAAAATTGTTCAAGTTGTTTAACTAGAAATAGTATTGACACAATTTGTTTGATCGTTTTTTGCTTATTTTTCTTCGTGTGCATCATCCATTTGCACTCAACGCATTAAATTACGTTAATGGGGTGTAGGTAGAATTTAGAGAGAATGTAACATAACTTGTGTAGAGCGAGATTGGAAAATCATTATAAAAAACCTACTCATTACATCCAGCTGAGATTCAGAACCAGACCTTTACGCAGTTGCCAAACAAAACCAAATGCCCGTTGATGCATATTAAATGATTCCTTCAGTACCAGAATCGAACTAGGGTTCTCTATACTTGTCATCGATCACTCTAATTACTCAGCTATATGGAAGGGCTATATATATATATATATATATATATATATATATACAT
>CABFVX010001243.1:0-37935 GCA_902151425.1 Timema shepardi
GCGCAGAACGTATAAGCGAATAGCCTCGCTAATAAAACTTGGTTAAGCCGAAACAACAATGACTGACTCTTGACAATAACCTTAGCATAAATGTCAATGATCAACATAACAATATAAAGTTATTTCCTGCCAAACGTTTTTTATCTCTCTTTCTCATAAACGGGAAAAATATACAAAATCCCAAATTACAGAAATCTAAAGTTGACGTTAGTCAGATAAACCCATAATAGCTCGCCAACGCTTAACAAATATTTACCCAACACTTAGTCGTCATGGCGGCTATCATTAACTTCTTATACTCGCTGATGGCGCCTAGTACTCTAAGTTCAATAATGAACGATTAAAGTTAAAATATAAACAGAGCAATTCAATAAACGGAATCTAATGGCATTATATTTCAATAAGAAAAAGGCAAAACCTAACATCTAACATGGAGTAATATAAACTAAAGTACCTTATGCTCAGAGAAAACATATAGTACTCAAAAAATATTTATATCACCAGATATTCTACTTTTGCCCAACTCTTAAACTTAATACTCAAAATAAACATCAAGCTTAAAGTTAAAGCCTATCAATATTAAAAATAATTACAAGTGAGGAAAATATATTCTTGAAACGACATCCTATTTCCTTTTCAATTGAAGTTCGTTAATATCAGAAATTAATACAAGTCCAAAAGATATCTTATTGAAAAATACATCATATTTCAGTTCATTTAAAAGATAAAAGCTTAAGTCCACAATACTTGACGTCAATTATATGTGCAATGTTTAAAGTTAGAGTTTTTATGAAGATTTGAAATAATTGCTAAGAGTAGAAAGTGAATTTTGAATAATAAATATTATGCCGAAAAGGAATTTATCTTACATGGTTAATATCCGAAGCCGTAGCTAGTACAAGGTACCTCCAAAGCCAGTCCTAGAGTGGCGCTTACTCCACTCGATCACCCTTTTATACAGAAAGCACAGTTCACAGCACATGGAGCGAATGGAAGATAAGGGGTGGTGGGAACCAAAGAATATAATGAGGCGTGGAATGTTCTACTAGCGTCTGGACGGCAGACTTGGGCATAGGTGGAGTGTTTCTTCTTCCTCGCTGAAGATCTTTGCTGCGGGAAAGTCGTTGCAGAATGTTGGAATAGGCGTGGCCCTCCGTATACTGGGATCAGTCGTGTTGTTCGTGCTTGTAGTCGTGTAGCCAGGCCGACCGCTGATGGAGTCAGTATAATAGGTAAGTTAATTGTTTTTGTTTGGTTTCGGGTAGCTTGTGGCAAACAATGCTACAATTCACTTGTAAATGGTGCAATAAACCTAGACGAAATGGTAGTTGCCAAGGCATTTTGCTCTTAAAACTGTGATACTTTGAAAACTACGAACTTAAATTGTGAATAAAAGTGTGTTCAACTATTAAATCACTTCAAAGTCCAGAACATGTCTGTATCTAGCCTCGGCTGAGTTGTGGAAAACATTTTCTGCTCCTATTGAAAGGATGTTCTTTCTCACTGATGAACAATGTGTAGTCTCATGAAACAGGAAGAATGATATAATCAACAGTGAAATATCTAATGTACTGCAGAATAAATATTGAAATAAGCTGGAATCAGTTTTATGAAACAATAAATAAACAACAAGGCATTTCTAAAAAAAAGTTCACACAAGTAAGAAATACGATTGGGCTCAACCAGATAATAATTAGTGTTGGTAGCTGTAGTTTGTTAAATCTCCTAGCCTATAGTAAATTATGCTTTATAATTTTATATTTTATTCATACTTTTCTCTGTAATAGCATTCAAGTATAGTTCTATTAGTGAGTTTGGCTTCAGTTTTCATCTAAATAAATGATCAAAAATAGTTTTTAAAGGGAATTAATTTTTTTAAATGTATAGCCCCGATGATATCATAAACATCCTTTGGATTGGTAAGGGATGGAGTGGGGTAGGGGGGAGAAACTTGTAACAATATGTTAGTGTTAATTTCCCCTTTCAGGCCATTGGAGCTCTGCATCACGATTCTCTTCCAGCAAAATCCTAAAAGTGTCCTGGTTCGAGAGGAAAATATTATCATGGTAAGCTTATATTTTAGTGAACAATCGGTTTGAAACAATCCAAATTTGTTGCCTGTACTTAGCTCGAGATATTACGTTACGTGAATCCTGATCACAAAAACTATTCTCTTCAATTGTGTGATTGTTAAGAGAACGTCACGTTACGCGAACGTCAAATTCCCAGCATATGTTCTTTACGTTACGTAAGTGTCATGTTCATCGCAATCCCAAAACTACTTGTGATATTTTGCAAATTTTGAAGCCATTCGAGTTATTCAATATTGCAGCAAAGTATGAAAATAGTATGAGTGTATGAGTAATTAGACATATCGTTATATTTTTATTGTACTCAATGTATGGTCGCCATACAAAAACACAAGGAGCACCGTTATGTTATATAAGCGATAGGTTAACGCAAAGTTGAACGTGAACCCGATATTATCACTGTTTGCAGCCTAGTTAACCATGTCGCATTCAAGGTGTTTTGTATTACAGATAATTCCTGTCCCGTTCTCATATATTGAACAACATGCATACATAAATACATACATGCATACATACATACATACATACATACATACATACACATATACATAAATACATATACATACATATATACATACATATATACATACATACAAACACATATACATACATATATACATACATACACATATACATACATACACATATACATTTATACATATATACATACACACATATACAAACATGCGTATATACATATATACATACACACATATACATACATATATACATTCATACAAACATACACACATATATACACACATATACATACATACATACATATATACAGAAGTAGCTAGGATGTCATATGGGTACAGCGCTCAAATTGGTTGAATTTGATCACGTGACCACCCCTCCTCACTCTCTGATTGGCTGTTGGTTTTCCCCCTCCCCTCCCACCCTCTTCTTGAACCCCCTCATCTCCTCCTGGCCCCTTTACAGACATGTTGGTTCCTGTTCCAAACGTGTTGGTACTTGTATTTTCTTGTTTTATTGGTTATTTATGTATACTCATAGCTTTTTTGTTTGTGTTCATGGGTTATTTATGTATACTCTTTGCTTTTTTATTCATTGGTTAGGGTTAGGACGGGGGGGGTGGGGGGTTATTGGCATGCGGTCCACAGTATCGGGCGTTCCTCCTTCGTCATCAGAGGGAACACGGAGCACGAAGCTCTTCTGACGGCAGCGTGGCATAGAATGAATATTGGCTCCCTCTCACAAGACTGTTGGACTGCCTTTCACTTACCGGAACAAACAGCACGAACCTCTCCTGACGAGCGTTTGGGGTAGAGTGTGATAAGTGGTTCCCCTGCCTTGAGACCCCTTTCACATCCCCTCACTTCCCCTTCTTTGAGGTATGTGTCGCAATCCCTTAAGTGGTAATGGGATTTCCCGGTGTCGCAGCCCCCTATGTGGTAATGGGTTTTACCTGATGGAAGGCACCAGTTTGGCAGGATGACAAGACAAAAATATATCGTGACATTGTAACTGTGAGCTAGGTCATTGACTCTGGAAGCCCTCCCATCGGCAATGGATTATTTCCCAGTTATGTTGTAACTAGTCACCGCAATGTGTCAACCCCCTGTGGGGTAATGGATTTTTTCTCAACTAGAGAGCATTTACACAGCTCTAATTATGCACAATCAGGGGCATCGAAATCCTCGGGGGCTTCTATCCCTCACCACAAAAGTCTACTAAAATTGGTTGTTTGGTACCGTCTATCAACATGTGTGGATGTAGGTATCCGTCACGAACCGTATGAGTAAGGTATTAATGTTCCAGAGGTTACGTGGAGTGAGGGAGAGTAGAAAACCACCCCCAGTTCACCCGAGCGAGATTAGAACCCACGACCTCCCCCACCATAACTATGTGAGTGACACGTACCCTTTCTGGCAAAACATGATGTAGAGACGATTAAGAAAATGATTCGGAGGGAGAAATACCTACAGTGTGCACCACTGGGAATTCGATTTATGCACCTGCCATAGTTAGACGAGCCTGACATTTAGACGGTGTGCACACCAGGATTCGAACTTCAATATCTTTAGCACAACTGATGTCTGTTATAACGGTCGTACTTCCTGCACCCCCACCATTTTCTAAAGGGGTTTTAACGGTTGATCAGATTTTTCTAGACCAGGTAGAATGTGTATGTCGATCACCCTGTCATTGGCTGTCTAGTGACGCCTTAGACCATGCGGCCATCGATGCAAGTATACAAATTTAGAAGGAGTGCACACCGGGATACGAACCTCGATATCTTTAGAACGGTTGTACTTCATGCAACTCCACCATTATTGAAAGGGTTTTGCCGGTTGAACAGATTTTTCTAGACCAGGTAAATGTGTACCCGCATTTGAATGTAGTAAGAAAATCAAACGTCGATCACTAATTCATTGGCCGTCTAGTGACGTCTTAGACCATGCGGCCATCGATACAAGTATACAAATTTAGAAGGAGCGCACACCAGGATACGAACCTCAATATCTTTAGAACGGTCGTACTTCATGCACCTCCACCATTATCGAAAGGGTTTTGCCGGTTGAAAAGATTTTTCTAGACCAGATAGAATGTGTACCCGCATTTGATTGTAGTGAGAAAATCAAAAGTCAATCACTCTGTCATCGCCCGTCTAGTGACATCTTAGACCATGTGACCATCGATGCACGTATACACTGCATTGTGACGGTAGATTGCTACCCATCTATAAAGTGAAAACAACAGTTTTATTCGAAAGCTCGAATCAGTGAAGGTCCATAGTAAAAGTGTTAAAGCTGTAAAAAGGCCCAGTGGAAAGGGAAGTGTTCAAAGTTTTGAATGTAAAAAATGTGGCTATACACACAATTCCAGAGCTTGTCCAGCATTTAGGCAGGTATGTTCTAAATTTAAGCAATTGAATCATTTTGCTAAGCTATGCAATTTTATACCTAGAAATAGGCAAGTACATGAAGTGCTAGAAGTGGACCCAAATAATGTAATAGAAAATGATCAGATATCTAATGGAGACTGAAAAAGTGAAGCAGGCCCTAGGCTAGAAAGTGAATTTTCTAATCATTTGTTGATTGATAAAATTCAAATGGGCCTAACTAGTATTGACAACTTAGAACTAAATTCTTAGGTTAAAATTGACAGCGTAGGAAACATTGTTTCTTGGTTTGAAACCATTTTGTTGTATTAACAAAAAGTTAAATTTAAATTGGATACAGGAGCAGAAACTAGCATTCTTCCCTTATGTGTGTACAATAAACTAAAGAACAAAAACAAGTTAACTGAAACTAATGCTATATTGGTAGCTTTTGGGACAAAAATAAAATTAAGCCTGAGGGAATAGTAATAATAAACTGCTCTTCTCGTAATAAACAAAATCAACAAATTAAATTTGTAGTAGCAAATGTAAATTCAGTACCCTTGCTAGGCTTAGGTGATTGTCTTAAACTTAACTTGTTAGCAAAAATAGGAATAGATTATATTACAGAGCATATGAGCAAAGCAGATGTTATCGCTAAGCATACTGAAGTTTTTAATGGACTGGGGAAATTCCCTGTCAAGCTAAATATAAAATTAAAAGAAAATTTAATTTCAAAAATACACCCTCCTAGGCGTGTGCCACTAAGCTTGCACATTAAACTCAAAAACACTCTAGATGATCTAAAAGAAAAAAAATATTATTACATAGGTTACTAAACCTACTGAGTGGGTCAATAGTTTAGTTAAAGTGGAGAAACCTAACCACACATTAAGACTATGTTTAGACCCTAAATATCTTAATAATGCAATAAAGAAGGAACAGTTTTTGATTCCAAAAGCAGAAGAAATAATGTCAAGGTTAAATGGGAAAACAGTGTTTTCAGTGTTAGATATGAAAGAAGGCACATAGAGTTCAATGAGCCCAGCTCATATTTGTGTACCTTTAATACACTATTTGGCAGGTATAGGTTTAAAAGATTACCCTATGGGTTATGTTTAGCCCCTAAATTTTTTCAAAAAAGAAACTTTGATATTTGTGGTGATATTGAAGGATGTGAACTTTATTTTGATGATTTAATTATTGGAGGGTCTAGTGAAAAAGAGCATGATCAGATTTTAAATAAAGTCTTACAAAAGGCTAAAGCAAACAATGTAAAGTTTAATAAAAACAAGTTTCAGTTCAGAGTAAAATCAGTAAACTTTATAGGACAAATTGTTTCTAATGAAGGAATTAAACCTGATCCTGATCATGTCAAAGCCATTATAAAGATGGAAAGACCTAAAAATAAAAAAGAGTTAATGAGATTACTGGGGATGTCGAAATACTTATTGCAGTACATACCTAACCTATCTAAGATAACTGCGCCGTTGCGTTATCTTACTAGAAGTGATATTGACTGGCAGTGACTACCTGAACATGAGCAAGCGCTTAATCTGTTAAAAAGTGAGTTAACAAAAGCCACAGTGTTAGCTGTATTTGATAGTTCCAAACCGTTAACGTTACAGTGCGACTCCTCTGAAGATGGCCTTGGAGTTTGTATTTTACAAAATGGACACCCTGTCTCGTATGGATCTAGAAGTCTTACAGAAACTGAACAAAGATATGCTCAGATAGAAAAAGAACTTTTAGCCACAATATATGGCCTTGAAAAGTTTTACCAGCTAACATATGGCAGACTTGTACATGTTCAAACCGACCACAAACCTTTAGTAACCATAGTAAATAAATACACTTTAGAAATGTCTTTATTTACTTAGTGAGTGAATTACATATTATGTAATTCACTCACTAAGTAACTACTTACCAATGACTGTGAAATAAAAACTAAGTTCAAAATATAATCAGAAAAGACCCAGATTTAATTTACTAAAATACTTTTTTTTAAATGGCTGACCAAAAACAAAATCCACATGCCCTAATAATGTTAAATTTTATTTTAATTTACAGAACAAAATTACAGTAGAAGATGATTTGTTATTTTTAGATGATAAGCTAGTACCAATTTCATTAAGAAAGGCCATGTTGACCTTAATTCATGAAAGTCATTTAGGGATTGAAAAATTTAAATCAAGAGTACGACAAGTGCTATTTTGGCCAGGTATGTGCAAAGAAATCCAAGAAATTGTACTTAAGCGTAAAATAGGTGAAAAATTTCGCAAAAGTAATGTCAAACCACCGATGATTAGCCATCTACCACCTGTTAGGTCCTGGCAAAAGTTAGCCACAGATATTTTTTAATTTGGGTCCAATGATTATTTGGTTGTAACTGATTAATATACTAGATGGATAGAAATAGAAACTTTAAAAGGTAAAACAGCTAATCATTTAATTCAATAACTCAAATCTATATTTGCTAGATTTGGAATATCAGACATTTTGATCTCAGATAACATGCCTTTCAACAGTTTGTAATTTAGAAATTTTGCCTTAGATTTTGATTTCTTACCTGTAACCTCAGGTACACTTTACTCTCAGTCTAATGGACTTGCGGAAAAGTCAGTTTCAATAGCTAAAGATATGCTTCGAAAAACTTACGAAGTAGATCAAAATATTTTTATACCACTCATGGAATACAGAAACACTCCAATTAATGATATAAACTTATCTCTAGCACAACTAATGATAACAGAAGGATTAAAAGTAAAATACCCACCTCATATAACTTACTTAAACAAAATAATTATGATATCAATATCAAAGCTAAGCTTATAGCAAAAAACATTAAGAAAAAGATGTGGTATGAAAGGTGTGCTAAAGATTTACCTGATTTACAACCCAACGAATCAATGTTAATACAAAAAGACAAAGTTTAGGAACCAGGTCGAATAATAAACAAACACTTCACACTCAGATATTTTATTGTAAAACAAAGTGATGGTAGGGAAATTAAAAGGAATAGGAAAGGATTAAGGAAGTCATTGAATCCACTTCCATCCTTTCATAATCCAGAGCTCAGCATAAATGATATAATCCTTCAACCTCCAATATGTAGTCGTAGACCTATCCAACCTGAGACTATTCCTACAATACAGCAAACCAGTCCTCAACCAAAGTCACCTCCATCACTAACTATGCCTGAACTTTCATCTCCTAAAATAACTTCCAGAGCTGGTAGGATAATAAGAAAACCTATGAAACTAGATTTATAAAAATAAGATAAGTGTTTCTTTTTTATATACCAGGGTAATGTTTAAATTAACTTTGTTGGAGGGAAGATGTTGTATATTATAAAATGTATATACTCTATATTTGACTAGAGTAGTTGAGTCACATGACTAGAGCAGCTATGAAATATTGTGAGTGATATATTTATGTGAGTCAGAGAAGGAGATGGGTTGGCTTTTGTTAAAAATCAACTGTGTATTGTGTTCTTTATATACAAATAAAAATAATAATAAAACACAAACATAACATAAGGTATCTTAGTTTTAATGTATGGTAATTACACAAAGTTTGGCATTCAAACAAATGTATTCAAGTTTTAAGAGACCTTATTTATCATCTTTATCGAAATTTTAATATAATATTGCTTCTGAAATCTATATACAAGCTAGAAGCCAACTTTCAATATAAGTGTAGTCCCGGCAGACTATAAACACCATTGATGATAACTACATATTTAAATATATTAAAGATTGTACTCGTATTTGTACAGTATTACCTGTAAATCTGAAGTATATAAGACTTTTGTTCTTGGCAAAGTGTATCTCCATCCAGTTATATTATAGAGATCAATGGTAAATAATAAAACCTAAACTTTGAGGTAGGTATTTGAAGACGAGTCACAGGATTCCACAGAGCAGGCTAGCATTAAAAAAATCTAACTAATAAGCTAATACCCTTATCACACGACACTGTAGCTTGTACTTGAAATCCAGTGTGCTAGCTAGCACGTCATCATCTAGCGTCGTGTGAATAAAAAAAAACTGGTTCTGTCTCTTGGTACTGGTTACCATACTAGTTGGGAGGATAGAAAATATGCTATTTTCGTACTAGTTCCTCTATTTCGACCAATCAATGCACGCTGAGCCTGTCTGTAGAGAAATGTTAGAAATGGCGCCAACGTGGTCATTGGATGTGATTTTGTTGTTGGTAGAAAATTATTCTAAGCATTCTCGTTTGTATAATATCAAATTGCCACAATATAAAAATGTATTTAATTAAAAACATGTCATCTAAAAAGGACAAACTGTGTCCCAGACCCAATTTTTATCTAAATAAACTTGATAGCATACCAACCTTGGGTGTTGTTTTTTTAGAATATAAAGTGTGCGTTGGCCTAAAAAGGAACATTTATGTACTTGAACATCCATGGGCTTACGGGCCTCTGACTATATCGTAATTAAATGAATATAAATTTAGGGATATAATAAACGTTATTTTCACCCCGAATCTATTCTACCTAACCTCCGAATGTATAATTTTTAGCATCCCGCGACCATTATTTCATTTTTCCATCCAATCCCGTGTCCATATTCTTTTCCTATGCTCCCTCTCATAATTTTCAATACCATTATTAATAATTAATGCAGCTGCTGCACCCAAAATTAATCTCCAAACGTTCCATAAATATTTGCACTAGAAACTATTACCAAACTAGTAGCGTGTGAATACTCTAATCCCGTTTCTATTGTACTAGCTAGTATCCAGATATCTAGGCGCTAGCTAGCACATTTGATTTTTAGTACAAGCAAGTGTAGCGTGATAATAGCTTTAAGGTAGATAGAATATAAAACTACAAAAGTACAACTGAACAATAATGAATTGGTCACCACTGAATGCAATATAGATCGAATATGGCGGCACAAAAAAAGTTCTTGGAATTGTTTCTTAGATTATGCTTGTCATGTAAAAAAGTTTGGTATTAAAATTGTTTTATTTAAATTATAACGCAATTTTAAAATAAAATGTGATTTTACAAATTATAAAATAAATCTAAAAATATTCTTTTGTTTCCGTTATTATTGTGATACTAGTGCACCTTGCGAGAGAAGTCAGCGAGAAACGTAATCAATATGGTGGTGTAAAAGGGTAATTTTTTTTCACATGAGTATCAACCTATGGTGTTATATTCCTGTTAACTTGATCTTTGTAAAGTTCAGTCCATTACTTATTTATAATAAATATTCATTTTTAGTTTCATTATTAAATTGTGTTAACATTTTTGTGTGAATTTTTATGTAAGGTTTATTCTACCTTATTTTTTACATTTGACAGCTTAAAAACGGATAAGCTAGCAATGGCTGTTCCTCCAGCAGCATTAGTAAACAGAAACAAAAAACATTTTATGGGGGTCCCTGCACCCCTGGGCTACGTTGCTGGTGTTGGTCGTGGAGCTACTGGATTCACAACTCGTTCAGATATTGGTCCAGCGAGAGACGCAAATGACGTTTCGGATGACAGACATGCACCTCCGAGTAAAAGGAAGAAAGGTCATCAGAAGGAAGAGGAGGAAGATGATGATGAGGACTTGAATGATTCCAACTATGATGAATTTTCAGGTTATGGTGGATCATTGTTTAGTAAAGATCCTTATGACAAAGATGATGAAGAAGCAGATCAAATTTATGAAGCCATTGATAAACGTATGGATGAGAAACGCAAAGAGTACAGGGAGAAAAGGCTTAAAGAGGAACTGGAACGATACCGACAGGAAAGACCAAAAATTCAACAGCAATTTAGTGATTTGAAAAGAGGTTTGATTTTTTTAACTAACCACCATATTCCTAGTTAATATAATGAAGGGAATGGTACACAATTTAAGAGTGTTTTAAGTATTTTGGGGACAAAACCAAAGAAATTTGTCTTAAAGTCAATTTTTTTCTTATAAAAAAAAGGAAAATCACAAAATCACAAAAATGCAGGGAAGCCAATGATAGGTAGCCCTACTAAATTCAAGGTTACTAAAAAACTTTGTTATAGACCTACCGGTAGGGAATAATTCAAAACCAACTCACCTAAGTGATACAGAATCAAATATATTTTTAACTTCTTTAAAATCACACGACCAAGGCTTTATGTAGGCCTAATTTATAGAGCCAATTGATTTACAATAATCTTCTGGATTGGAACCGAATCTTAACTAGGCCTATTAACATTCACAAAATAAACTCTTTGTCTTTAGTAGTATAAGATGACATCATGTCGTAAGAAATCATGGATCAAACGACATGTTGGTCTAGTATGTTTACATTTGGCCTTAGGTTTAATTAAGTTGTCTAAACAATTAAAAAAGAAAATACTTCAATTTCAAATACATATAATTATAGGCCTAATATTAAATTTGCCATTTCCTTGTGGGTGTAGTGGTAGTAGTGAATATTTGATTTTTTGATACTTATCTTAAGTGAATTTATACAGGCCTAGGCTCACTGTGAGTGAATGATGACCCTGAGTAAGTATGAACCCTGGATAGCTCAGTGGTAGATCATTGATGTGCTAAACCAAAGGTCCTGGGTTCACTACCCATGTCCAGATGTCATTTATTCAACTAATTTAAATTAATTTATCATTGTGATCTCCTACGTAGTGATAGTCCCAGAATTATGATTTGCATTCTGTATTTTGATATGCGTTAAACTAATTTAAGTTATATTTATTTAAGACTTGGTTTTGGTTTAGGTCAAAACACAAAATGGTTTTATATGAAAAAGAAAAGATAAAAGCTGCAGTTTAGAGAAAAATAAAATATATAGCAAATATAAATGTTAATCCTTTAAAAAGGCAAACGTAACTAGACAAAAAAAAAATATATATATATATATACTATTATCAAAATAGCTGGAAAAGTCAAATCAATTAATGATTTGTCTGCAAAAACAACGTAGTCAGCTAATAAAAAAATGAAAATAAACCAAAAGAATTTCCGAAAATGTAAGCAAAGTTGAGAAAAACAAGTTGCACAAGAAGGGTATTCTAAAAAGCAGTCTAGAAGAAAAATAAGTTTGAAAAATATGGCAGCTTGTTAACTTATTTAGAAAGTGTCAAACTTAAAACTCTTATAGTACGCCTAAAGACTAAAAAAATAGTTATTTATAAACTCAGTAAAAAAGAACAAATAAGCAGCAAGACTTTTTACCAATGCCCAAAAAGAGAACAGAAGCGAATAATGAAGCACAATCTCCATTCACAAAATTAAACAAGGACTTATGCCGGGATCACGATCAACTTAACTTTAACGTAACATAACATTCACTTAACTTAAGAAAACAGATGTGTGGTCAACATTCCCGTAACGTAACATAACAACTCAAACCAAACATCTGCATTCTAGAGTACCTAACCTGTATGTGTGTTGATCTCTAATTTGTACTATTTATAAAGTGATGATCTGTGAATGTTTACAATTTTCAATTGATAAAATAAATATCTAATATCAAACTTTTTTGATAAACTTAGCTTTCCTATTTTAGTTTAATTATTTTGTTTCAATGTCTGATCGATAGAACTTAAACTAAAGATAAAACCTTGGTCATAAAAACCAACAAATGAATTACTAAATATTTAGTAATTAATTTGTTGGTTTTTATGACCAAGGTTTATTCTTACTCTTTAGTTTAAGTTCTAGTGATCAGACATTAAAACAAAATAATTAAACTAAAATAGGAAAGCTAAGTTTATCAAAAAAGTTTGATAGTAGATATTTATTTTATCAATTGGAAATTGTAAACATTCACAGATCATCACTTTATAAATAGTACAAATTAGAGATCAACACACATACAGGTTAGGTACTCTAGAATGCAGATGTTTGGTTTGAGTTGTTACGTTACGTTACGGGAATTATTTAGCCCTATAGGTGTCACTCGCATTATGATTGGCTGGCTAGGTCATGTGATACCCTTCATATAATGTTAACTTAACGTGAAAGACATCCCAGGACATCTATTACGTTAAGTTAACTGCAAATGAATGTTAAATTAACAGCATCGTGATCGCTTCCATTTAAAAACACGAGAAGAACCTTTACGTTAAGTTACGTCAAGTTAATCTTAAGTGAAAATTAAGTTGATTGTGACCCTAGCATTAGGCAACTGGAGTTAAAAGGAAAGTTATAAAAAAAGCAATCACAATTAGGGAAAAGAGTATTTATCTAATTCAAATATGTTGTCAACAAAATTTTTGAAAATATTTAAACTGTTATCTACAGTAGAAAGAGAATTGAAAATTCCATGAATAAAAAATCCTACTTAATAACCTCCAGAATAAATCCAGCCAACTGGTTGATGCAATCAGATAAAGATAACTTTCAAGCTGCTTAACTAAGCAACATCATTTTTTGAAAGAGATGATGTAAGCATACTTGCCAATGGTAATAAAGAGAGAGAACACTGGAAAACACTTCTTGCTGACACATGTTTGTTCTGCACAGAGAGTTTATTTGTGTCAGCATCTCATACCTTGGTTTGCCAAGATCAAACCCTAGTAGGGGCTTACACCAACTGAACGCAACAGGGACACATACCTATACAAGTAAATGCCTAATTTGCAATAACAATGAATTCTCTTTAAATACTAATTTAAACATTGACAAAAATACTGACATGACATCTAACCAATAGATGACAAACAAGAAAAACTTGATATTAATGGAACAGTGACTACAATTTCCATTCAAAGGACAGTCAACTCTGAACTATTATCTAAAGTATATTTAACTTTCTTCAAACATTTGAAACAGCCACCAGAAGCTTTTCCAAACATTTATTCAATATCATCCTCATTTCAAGCAGTGCCATATTCTGAAGTCATTTTGTCTAATACAGAAAGTATTCTTTATCTTGACTTTATTGAAAATGATCAGCTAAAGTTTGGATCCAATCAAATTCAATGTGTTTATGATGATGCATCTCTCCAGCAAGCTACTATTCACACTGGTGTGCTCTACCTTCAAACCAAAGACCCCACATGCCTTTATACTATTTCAAACACAAACCATAGTCCATTGACCATATGGTACCAAATTAATATCAGATATTATAATAAGTGACTATCCACAAGTGAGAACAATACATTTTTTCAGTGATGCTCTCAGAATAACAAAAGGGTAATTTTTTATTTTTTTCCATGAACATTTTTGATATGGGGTTTCAACACGGTACATGGAATTTCTGGATGGCAGCAGGGCTATAGTGAACATTCGACGCTTAGTTAGTTGCTACTGCTAGTTAGCTTCACTTTCGAAGAAAAGATAGCGTTTGGGTTATTATGACCACCACACTTTGTATCGTCCGATAGTTTTAGCTTCGACTTTGCTTCTAGCGTTAACGCACAGAATAAAATCAGTTTGTGTCAACAGTTGGCAACACTTTTCCTAAGAATATTACCTTTTAAGAAGTTAGAGGCTAGAAATTAGGTACATTTATTTCAAGACTGCTGGTATTCATGACTGAACATTATTCATTTATTTTTATTTTCCCAAACAGCTGATCACAAGTCACATTATTTGCAAGAACGGATTTAACCTAGTTAATTTAATAAATTACTTGCATAATTTTGTTTGCTTACGATTTGAAATGAAAAAATACTAGGCCTACATTATTCAATACACATAACATATTGTAGTAAAAAAAATCATGTGAGCTATGCATTAAAATAGTAATTTCACACTGGGAAATGAATAAATTAGTATGTGAAGTTGGTTAATAAAGAAACAATGTTTTTTAGTATGTATGCTTTACGACCCAATGCTTTATTCTTCATATATTCATGTTGATACAGGAACAAGTGTGTTTTATTATATTAATTAAAAATAATCTCAACAGTCTATAATGTAGACTTCTCCTTAAATTTTGGCCTATTTTAATTTAAAATAACTTTAATTTATAACTAAAAAAATATGTCTCATAAAACTTTGTTTCAAAAAAAAACATTTATCAAACAGTAGATTAATGTTTTGTATTTTGGCTTTCTTAGTAGGCCTATTTTAAAACCGTTCTCGATTTTGTCAAGCCAAAAATTGAACGTTTAAAGATATAGGCCTACAGTAAAGTGTTTTAAATTTTATGTTGTTTGATTGAGTTGAGGTTAGATAAAGAAAACTTCCTATCTATACAGTACTCCACTTGAACATAAATAGGCCGACTTTGTGCCAACTTTATTAATTTACAGTGTTGAAAAGGTTCTCACGTTTGAGATTGAATCAAATATACTGTGTAAGATTTTATAAAATAGAACTAGTTACTTAAAGTTGTTGAAAGCGTTCAAGATCTCCCAAAAATTGTGTTCACACTGAATATTTTCGACAACTTAATGTCAGTCGTCCTACTAAGTTAACAAAAAAAAAGTGAACGAAAGGGTGGTTTGGATGGCTAAAAATAATAAAATGCATATTTTACTTAAAGGGAATTATTGAGACTTTAGTTAAGTTATTAAGAATATAAGGATATTATATTTCTTTACAATGAGTTGTTTGCAATTTATTCACTCCAGTATAACTAGGTTTAACTACTAATTATTGCTTTCAGATAACTTTAGTAAACCTTTTATGATTAAAAAACCTAAGCCTAAACCAAACCGCATGTAAACATTATTCTAGAGCTTATTTTGGTTATTTCCAGACTTGGCTGCAATATTTAATAGGCCTACAACTCACATTAATGTGGATAGTAACTACCGGTACTACTGTATGTACTATTCAGTTTAAATATGATTACAATGTTAAAGGTTTGTTGAGCCATCTTAAACAGATTAGGCCTAAGTTTTATTATTTTATCACCTGAACTATCAGTGTGTTGATGGTGAATAGTAATGCATTTTGATAGTGTTGTGTTTCAAATAAAATATTATTTTAACATTCAGTGTAAGCGTACTATCACCGCTCTTGGCCTACATCATGATATAGGCCTATTTAAAGCTAGATTATATGAAACACACACGAAAAGTTTTGAGGTTATTATATTGGACTAGTGAGATGGCAAGTTTAAATCATGTAACACAAAACATAATAAATTACAAAAATTAACAAACATAACCTCGTAACGCAAACCAAAGGACAAGTAAAATGTCTGCAAAACTTAGCGTCACACTACTAGGAAAATATTTACGCTCGCAAGGACTTTGCTTTCGCAAAGTGGTCGGCCATAATAACTTTTGACGCAAAGTCTAGCATCTTTCTGCTAACGGTTACAAATTTGTTTTGCGTCATGGTCATAATAGCACTGCAGGTCATGGTCGTGGAGCCACAGACGATGTTTGAAGAGCTCTTAAACAAACAGCAGGTCAGAAAGTTTGTCAAAGTAAAGATGTTTCAACAACGGATTAACTAATTACCACCCAGGTGGGTAAATGAAACATCAAAAAAGGTTTGTATTCCCGAAAGTAAAATCAATTTATCCACGGCTCAAATACCTCATAATTTGAAAGCAGTAGGTAGGCCTCCTACCAAAAATCGTGGCAATGTACCAACTCATTAGCTGGCCATACAGAACTTCCAACCTTTAGGTTGGTGATTCTTTTTCCTGTGGAGTGTTGTTCATTCTATTGTTAATACTATGTTGCATCAATAGATGCCATGCCATATGCTTTTGTCTGAACTGTGCTTCTACTCTGTGAATGCTTATACTGTGTTTAGAAATGTATTAGTTTTGTGGACCATAACTGACATTTGTCATGCGAGCAAAGAGTTTCTAACAGAATTTGTAGAGATTAATAAGTCATACTCGGCATTATGGAAAGTGAAGTTTAAAGAGTATGAAAGAGGATAGAAATTTTAAAAATGCCGAATATAAGACTCTTGTAAAATTTTATTATAAAGTAGACCCAAAATATGATTAAGATTTTGTTGCAAAAATAAATTGCTGAGGGACTCTTTCCAAAACATGGAAATGTGACAGTGCTTATCCCTTTTAAGTAGTCACTTCTTTTTCCAGAAATGTCATATTTTCCGGTTGCCGCTTACTGCAAACTTTCATTAACAGCACATGCAACAATATATATTTTTGTGCCACTCACGCTGCTTGTCACTTCACCTTCTCCTGCACGCACCACTTGAAACTCCACAGGATATCAGAATCGTGTTTTAAATTTATACACATCACACCATTCCATATGACACAATAAATGACAGTTTTTGTCCATACACACACAGTCTTCCCTTTGGTAACAAAATGTCACAGCCAATCGAATTCTAATTTCAGTTTAACTTTTCATCCATGCAGGGCTTGTGAGTGTGAGTGAAGATGAGTGGCGCAATGTCCCAGAAGTGGGAGACGCCCGCAACAGGAAGATACGCAATCCTCGCAATGAAAAGTTCACTCCCCTGCCCGACTCTATGCTGGCGAGGAACTTGGGAGGAGAGTCAACCACTTCCATAGACCCAACTAGCGGACTGGCCAGTGCTTACCCTTCAGGTCAGTCCAAGAGTCAACCACTTCCATAGACCCAACTAGCCAGTGCTTACCCTTCAGGTCAGTCCAAAGAGTCAACCACTTCCATAGACCCAACTAGCCAGTGCTTACCCTTCAGGTCATTCCTTGATATAACTCAAATAACATTGACAAACTGTTAGTTTTATTAAAATAGGCTTTATTTGAAAATGTATGACAATAGCTAGACATAGACCTGTGTTAAGAAACTATTTTGGACTTGTTAAGACACTGGAAACATTCCAAAAATCTTCCTAATATTAAAACTATTACTAATTTCTGACTTGAGTCCCGTCACTGAAATTGCCTTCAATATTTTCAATTTAGTGACAACAGCCATATTCTGAGATGATTCTAGTTGTTTAGAATCTGGAATGCAAATTATGATGTCTCTAGTAAATTATTATTATTTTTAGTACCGCGTCTTACTACCCGTTCAGGTGCTTCTAGTAAAGAATCACATACCAACATAGTGGGTCACACCACTATTTTAACAAAACAATAAATTTAATTGAATTGTTTTACCAAATATGACATGGGACATTAGTGAATCAAAGTTGAGGATAAAGTTTTGGTAGTTGTCACATAACTACTTATTTTCAAACTAATCCGTTAAGTTTATTTAGGTAAGGAGAAAGGTTTAAAGAAATAAATACATCCCATTGTATTATTTTATGCTGACAAATCTGAATTTAGCTATCCTTATATTATTATTCCACCTACCCGAAAAAGAACGGATTAAGTTTGATTCACACTGGTAGGACTGTGCTCAGGCCGTGCTGGGACTGTGTCATGTCGCTACCATTCACACTAGTAAGACTGTGCTGGTACTGTGTCGTGTCGCTAGCATTCACACTGATGAGACTGTGCTGTTAGCGCTACTGTTTTGCTCATCGGCAATTGTAGACATAGATCAGAGGAAAATGTGATTGCTGCATGTTGGCTTTATCTTATTTCACTTGATAAAAAGAGGAGAAAACGAAGAAAATACTGAGTTTACAATTTGTTTAAGAGCAAGATAAGAAGGAGAATTCCACAATATATTTGGGCGACTCAGAGATGACCATCAAAAGTTTCACAAATATTTTAGAATGAGTGTCCCGAAGTTGTAAAACTTACAGAAACCCCTTGCATTCAGTTTGTCAGCTATCTCCTTCCAAATATTTTCTTTAGTGGGATTATTATCATAATTTTTATGCTGCTAATTATACAAGCATTCATACTCTTGAACCAACATTATTAAGTTTTCTTCATCCATAGTTTTGGTTTATAGCACACAGTTGTGTTAACAATGTTGGAACGTTCTGCAGCCCTGTCAGATTGTAGATAAGAACCTTCGTGAAGGTTCGCCGCTTGCCGGAAGAAGCCGAAGTAGGTGAAACGACACTAAGACGACATTAAGGCGACATCATCTATATTCACACTGATAGGACTGTGTTGGGACTGTGTTCGTACCGTGCTGGACCGTGACCTTGGGAAATCACTTTTGAAACGATCCAAGACGACACAGTCACAGCACGGCCTGAGCACAGTCCTATGAGTGTGAATCAAAAACGGTCTTACAAGGTAAATCTTATGGGAATGACCTGTTCGAGATTGTTGGAAACACGACACAGTCCCAGCACAGTCTGCGCACAGTCCTATCAGTGTGAATCAACCTTTAATATACAAACAATCAAATAAAAACAGATTCAACCAGTAATGGTTTTTAGAGGTTTGTACTACTATACAGGGGACTAGGTGAGAGTCTCCCATGATCCATTGGCAATCAGAATATACTTATTCAAGCAAGTTTCTGAGCTGCTCCCTAGTGCTTATACTGTAAGCATCGGGGCAGGATCCTATTGAAGAAGTGCTGAATTGCATCAACATTGATTCTAAAACACAGGCTCTGATGAAATACCTTCATGTAACCCCTTGTGAAACATTCATATCAAAGATTGGATTCTAAATATCGCCACCTTCACAAAGTAACTAAACAGCATAGCAAAAATTAATTTAGTAGAAAGGAAATTAGGATAGTTGTACCAAGTCCTAAAATTTAAATATAAACATAATTAGTAAAAAACAATAACCCACATTGATGTTGCCTCTCCTAAGCAAGGTGTTTCCTGGCTGTGGCGATGATAAAAAATGGTCTTCCTTGGTTGTACCTCTCTTTTAAATGAAAAGTCAATGGAGAAGGGGGTGAGGTGGAGGTACAGTGAACATACCACTGTCTGGAAGGTCCCACATTGCTCTACCATATTCTCGGGGGAATGTGTTCCTCATATGATTTCGTTGTCTCTAATGCACTGTGAACCCAAATGGAATGACGAGATTCTCTCTCTATCAGAGGTTGTGTCCTACCCCCAGCTGGTGCATGCCCAGCTATGCACTAATCCCTGACATTTTTATAAACGTTAAGTCTGTAGAGCACTTTTCTTCGAGAAGGATGTGGTCACCTTGTGTCAGTTGAACTCTCTGAGTCCAGCTGATCTGGAGGATAGTTAAAATGAAAATAATAAGTTGAAAGTTGGTTTGTAATTGGTGGAGGTAAGTTTTAAGAATCGGAGGAAAAATATAATTAAGAGATAATTTGTATCATTGTAGCATGTTAAACTCAATTGTTAGTATATGCTATAAATATTACAAAAGTCTTCAAAAGAAGCTTCTTTAAATATTTAATTTTCATTTTTAAAAATATAAATAATTTTTGCATGGCAAATCTTGTCATTTACTACCCTATAGTTTAATAAAATACAATGCTTTTAATATATATAGATTGGTCTTGGCGACTAGTATTTGAAAATATTAGCCATTTGTCGGGGCATTTTAAATGTGATTTATATTTAGTGCAGCTTTTAATGAAACAAAAGTTTTCAAAAACTTAACCAGTCCCTTATTATTTTAGGAAAACCTTAAAGATATATTTATAATGGGTTCAAGTCCTTTCCATTATTTTCCTAAGTTTGTCCTATTGTTTGTTCTGCTAGAATGAAATCTAGGTCAAAGTTAATTTGTAACTCTCAACCAGAGACAGACATATTTCCTCTTTGTTCAGTACACAGCTTGTAGCGTGTAAAAGCCATATGATGTGTGTTTTGTTTATTTGTTTGTATTCCTATTTCCATCACCTTCTTCCATGTACAATAACTCATGTTGTAATTGTATAAATGAACTAAAAAACTGGTTCTTTCTGTTAATTATGAATTACTTGTCCTTTCTTCCCCTGTGCACCTTGGTTATCAATAGGTTCCTATCATGTTCCTTGCAGGCGCAGTGACGCCAGGCATGCTGACACCCACAGGTGACCTGGACTTGCGTAAGATTGGTCAGGCACGTAACACGCTAATGAATGTCAAACTGAGCCAAGTGTCGGACTCGGTGGAAGGCCAGACGGTGGTAGATCCCAAGGGGTATCTCACAGATCTCCAGTCCATGATTCCCACCTATGGGGGTGATATCAACGACATCAAAAAGGCTCGACTGTTGCTGAAGAGTGTCCGAGAGACCAACCCCAACCATCCGCCTGCCTGGATAGCATCGGCAAGACTAGAGGAGGTGACAGGGAAGGTGCAAACTGCCAGGAATCTCATAATGAAGGGCTGTGAGGTACAGATACATCACCGCTATCCTATCCTTGTAGTATGAGAGGCCTAGTTTAGTATTTATATATAAACTACAGGTTTCTTCTTAAGTCTAGTATTTTTATCATGAATCTAAATATATGTATACATTTAATAAGGTTGGTATTAGGTAGAATTGTTTAAATCATTGAACTAATTGTTTGCATTGAATCATTGGTCTCTATAGAGGCAGCAAACCTTAATTGTATGGGGGCGAGGAAAGTGGGGAGAATTTTAGATAAAATGTGTTGAATAATTTTGAGGGACTTGGCCCACCAAGCAAAAGGGGTTTTCGCCCTCACTCCAGTTCTGTCATAGCTGGATAAATTAATATTTTGGTTAGGCCATTTTAAGTATGACACAATTTTGTCCTTACATCAGTTGATGTCACCTGTAGGAAAATGTTTACAGATTTCCTGTTAAGATAGTGTGGCAATTTTATTGCATGATGAGCTTGGTCTTGTGAGGTTTATGTAGCTTGACAAGTTTAGTTTTAAATTGATTGAATCTTCCAGATAATATTTTCTCGGGAGCAAATTAATTTGTGTTTTAATTCAATAGTTTGGTAGGCGTTTATTCCTGAAAATGGAAAACATTGATCTACTATCAGAAATGGTCAGAAAACATTGTTTGTTGTTAGCTTTTGTTTTAACATTTCATCAACTTTTATAACAATATATTGAGATTAAGCTTTGGCTTGTATAATGGCTGTGTACAAGTTGTAATTAAGGATTGAGTCCTCATTTCTTTGAATCTTATTGTCCTTAAGAATACTCAAGATCGAAGATTTGAAAATAAAATCATATTATATGTTTAGTAAAATTAAAATATGTATAGTTTTTAATTTGGGTGGTTTTTGGAGCATAGTAGTGGTTCAACCCAAATTAATTATAGAAAAACCTAAAAACTCATCCACAGACCACTAATTTATCACTAAACTGAATGTGAATTCACACCATAATCATAATTTTAATAATAATTTTTATCATTATTTACTTAGAAGAAGAGTGGCCAAAGTTCAAAAAGTACATTGTGTAAGCGGCAGAGAAGATATGCGGAAGAACAAGCGGAAAGAGAAGAGGGAAGGAAACTCCATAGTGGAACGAAAAGTTAAAGGAAGGAGTGAATACCAAGAACAAAGCATTTAGAGAATGGTTCACAAAAAGAACAAGAGAGACTGAGGATAAGTATAAGAAGGAAAAAAGAAATGCAAAGAAGATAGTAATAGAAGGGAGAAAACATGGATGGAAAAGTGGACAAAAGTGATACACACTGATGTGGGAAGGGAGCAATAAAATATTGTATAATCAAGTGAGCCAAAGGAGGAGGGAAATTAGGAAAGAGATCCGAATTATGGATGGAGAGGGATAAGGAGGTAAAGAAGCTATGGAAATCATATTTTGATGAATTATTGAACCCTGATGGGGGATAATTGATATGGGAAAAAGAAGAAGAGAAGGAAATAGACAGAGAGAGGGATGAGGAAGTAGTGGACCTAACCTGGAAGGAGGTAGAAGAGGCCCTGAAAAGGATGAGAAAGGGAAAGACCAGGAATGGATAAACTCTTGGTGGAAATGATAGCAGCAGGAGAAATGGGTCTCCAGTGGTGGCATGGAGTAGCAAGGGCCAGAGGATTGGACCAAAAGTATTATATTTGTAATATTCAAGAAAGGGGATAAGAAGAGTTGTGAAAATTATAGAGGCAAAACACTGATGTGTCATTGTGCGAAAATGTACAAAAAGCTTCTGGAAATAAGAATGAGGAAAAGCGTGAATGGAAGATGGAGAGAGGAGCAACATGGGTTCATAGAGAAGAGGTCGTCAATAGGTTTAATATTTGGAATTGGACAGTTGAGGGAAAAAAGATATGTTTTGGGGAAGGATCTGGTTATGGCATTTATGGGTGTGGAAAAAACCTATAATAGTGTGGATAGAAAGAAGGTATGGAAAGCAATATAGGAGGGCTAGAGTAGAAAGAAGAGTGGTTAGGAGAGTAGAGAATATGTATGATAATAATGTGAATTGTCTAAAGACAGAAAGAGGGTTGATAGAGTGGTTCCAATTTAAAAATGGAGTCAGGCAGGGAAGTACCCTCTCACCATTACTATTTGTATGGTGATGGAAATAATGATGAATAGAGTGGCAGGGAAATTGGGCGAGAAGAAAATTAAAGCAATGATGTTTACAAATGCCTTGATGGTATGGGTTGGTGATGACAAGGCAGAGAACAAGGCCAAGTAAAGTGATAACTGGATGGAGTATATGTGAAAGAAGCAGAGTGTGAAGTATCTGGGTAGTGTGATTGAGGCAAAGGGATGAAGAGAAAGTACAGGAACAGCTGCAGGAATGGAATGAAGAGGTGAAAAAGTGTGGAATGAAATTTAGTATGGCTAAAAGTTAAGTGATGGTGATGATTAACTGTCTGTCGTGTGAACATAATAACAAAGAAAAAGTGATACATGTATTTCCCGAGAAGAAGAACCACCTGCTAAGAAGATCTAGATTAAAATTATTATATACATATATATATCTCATCTCTTGGTTTTCTATGTTCACTATTTCTAAAAAGCTTAGTTTACTTTATACATTTATTGTAGACACATTTTAATAATTTTATTTATTACCATATTGTGACTGCCTCAAAAATGGTTCCAGGTTTGATTCAGATGAAGAGCGAGCTAAATGGAAATGCATACAATCTGGAACCTTTTCCTCCCAGCCATTTTGAATCGTATGAGATTGATGAGGATGGTATATGTACACTTTTAGAAAGAAAATGTTATTACAAGATTGGACAAAAGCCTGCATTCAATCTCCTAGTTCCATTTGAAGGTAAGAAAAAGGATTGGTAATGTTGTAATGATTTATTTCAGCTAAGTATTACTCTTTTGAATCATTTGATCCTTTCTGGTATTCACGATTTGAGAATTTGATATTACTGATGAAGGGTAATTTTTGTTTGTCTTATATGTAAACTTTTGAATTGGATATATTTTAAAGTCTGTTGTGATACATCATCTAGTGAATAAAGTTCATATTAATTTTAGGGAAACCTAAAAACCAGAACCAAAGCCATTAATTTATCACTTAGGCTTTAATTTGACACCAAAATGAACAAAATTGGTTAATAAATAATGAATTTAAGAATTTTTTAAGTAATTACAAATTGAATTGAAGAAACACTGAAAGCAAGAAACATGATTTTCAAAATAGAACTATGGGGCCATTTACTTCCAAAATATCTGGGGGGAAAAAAGCCAAGCTAATATCTTGTAAAAACCTACACAGGGAAAAAATGAAATAAATAAATTGTAGCTATAACAGCACATGGTGATTTAACATGAAATGAGCCTTAATAAACTTTATTTTGGCACTTTTAGTCATGAATATTAATGTATAGGTCATGAAAAGTCATGAGATATTCTTTATATAATTTGTTAGACACCTTGTAGTTGTATAGTTAAATGTTATCATTGTGGGCCACAAAAAAAATATATTTGTGTTTTCTTAAAGGTGCTCCAAATGTCCATTTGTAAGAAAATTAATCTATATACGTCTTTGGCTCTGTTTGTGATATAATTAAATAGAGAAGTGGATTGCATTATATACTTCTCCGGTTGGATTTAGATTTGATGTAGTGTTTATGAGTCTATTGCAATAGCTCTTAAATCAACTAAAATATGTTTTTTCCCTCACTATTAGTCATCATGCTGTTACTGTCCCATTTTACTTCATCTAAGTTTTGAAAAGTTTCATCCACAACTAAATTAATGATTAGTGTTTAAAAAATGAAGTAAAACTGTTTAGACATGTTTTAAACAGGTCAAGGGTGAATTCCAGAAAACGTTAAAATGTTAGAGGCTATGGGTCTAATATTGTCAATAGCACATACTGATCTATAACTAAGCAATAGATAGTAGCACGATATTATAAATAAAATACAAACATTAAATATATATTCAAGGGCCATATGCCCCAAAAAGTGAGGATCCTTGGAAGTAGCTCACTAGACCTAAACTTTGTGATCAAAATCATAAGATACATGTAAATGGGTTGATTAGTTCTTATATATGGTTGGTCAATGGTCATAGAATTAATACTTGTGATTGCTGGTAAATAACAGCCTCTAAACAATAGTATGTTTATTTTAAAATTTAATAATTGTTTCTTTATTAAATTTTTATTGCTACAATTTATTCATATTTTTCATCAGCATTTTGCTACCTGTTTGGCCTATACACATATTTACTAATTACCCCAATGTGTTAAGAGATGAGAAACCCATTTAGAATAAAACACCTGACCAAGATTCGAACCCAGATTTTCTCATTATCTGCAGTCCATTCTCTTGGGAGAGTGACACCTTAGAGTTGAAACCATTCAACCACCAAAGTGGTCTTTTGCTACAATTGATAGGACAGACCATCCGAATGGTGTATAACTTGCTTCAGATCTGCAGAAAAAGAGTGTTACGGGGAATATCAGGACTCTGCTGACAGCATCTGTGAAGAAGAGGTTGATGGCTGAACGTCGTATTGGCTGCCTCTTGTCTGGGGGGCTGGACTCTAGTCTTGTGGCAGCGCTAACTGTACAATTGGCCAAGGAGGCCAACCTCCCATATAAAATACAGGTACAGTAAACCTGTTGTGTATGAAAGCATGAATATTTAGTCTTTAAAATAAGTATACATAGACAGAAAATACTGTAACTAATGCGTGGAAGCAAGACCAAAATGTTCTTGAGATCCTCTTTATGTTTTTTTCCTATGAGCTGGATAGTTAAAAATTTATTTTTGACAATTATTTTATTCAGGAAGAAGGGATCTAATAATAAAAGGGCAGCAGGGGGAGTTGTTATATAATAAAAGAGAATTTTCATTTAATTGTAAGGAAGTGTTGTACAGGGCATACTTTGGATCTATTGTCACATATGCAGCAAAACCATAGGCGTGAAAATTAATGTGAGAGAGACTACAGTAGCCCGTGGCTTCTTTGGTGCTGACTGACAGTTCACAGCTGACTTCTGACAGTCAACATTTGGGTATATACCTAAATTTTTACTGTCAGAAGTGACCGTTGCTAAACACATGTTTTTGCAGATCATATGGTTCGGCGTAGGGATACATAATTTGGTCTGATAACTTTTCAAAGCCGTCAGCTGTCACTCAGCACCAAAGAAGCCATGGAGCTACTGTAGGAAAGTAGAATCCATGGGAATGAAGTTTGTGAGAAGCACGTTAGCTGTCATGGGAAACCTTACAACCTAGATAAAATTCAATGTGTTTCAAGCTTAGATAAAATTCAAGGAATTTCAAACATTGTTAATATTTAAGGCCAGAGGCTTCAAACCTAAAATAACATTTATGTGACTACTTTCAAACTAGAAGAACTTTAAGGATTGTAAGTGTCTCAAACCTAGAGAACATTTGGTGTCTAACATTATGTTTTGTAGGTTTTTTTTACACTCTGCCAATAATTAAATATAAAATACCCATAGAAAGGAAATAAAAAAAATTTACATCAAAAATTTAATAAATTTAACCATTCAATTTCTGCTCTTTGATATTTGTTGAAATTTTGGAAGTTGACTATATAACAAATGATTTTAGCACGTCTTTATTAAACAGAATGTACTTATTGTTTATTATTAGACATTTGCTATTGGCATGGAGGACAGTCCTGACATCGTAGCAGCGAGGAAGGTAGCAGCACATATCGGCTCAGAGCACCATGAAGTGTTCTTTACAGCAGAGGATGTGATACAAGCATTAGATGCAGTACTCTACCACCTGGAAACTGCAGATATTACCACTGTCAGAGCATCTGTAGGTAAGTCTGAACCATCATTGTTATGAGATGAGGGAAAACTGCAGTCCCATTTTCATAGAAAGAGCGTTTAGAAAATACATATTTCTTTCAAATCAACTAGCGGGGTAGCCAGCACACATATCTGAGTGATACTGGAATAAGAATTATTAAAATAGTGGCCTGGTGGTCTAGGGGTAAGGTGTCAGACTTCTGTGCTGGAGGTCCGGGGTTCAATCCCAGGTCCCGGCACAGATTTATCTGATTACCAAACCCTTCCTTCACCTCTGACAAGGCATCTTGTGAATGTGGGGAATGCCAGGCCTCCACCGTGGTTCGGATTCCACGTTAAACTATAGGTCCTCCATTTCATCTCACAATCACCCTACCATTACACATTAGCGTATGTGCGTATAACCCGAACGGGTAGTAAGACGCGGTGATAATAATAATAATAATAATAATAATAATTGTTAAAATAAGACATTTAAAAACACTTTTCTAAGGACAAGCTGTTTGTAGCAGTGAAAGGTCATCCTTAAAAAAATATGTTGGTTGTTTTAAGTGTTTTATCTAAACAATTTTTACTCAAGTATGTCAGTTAAGTGTGCTAGCTATTCCTCCTAGTTTAACCAAAGATTTTACCCTTGTGCTCTATTTTAGTACCACTGATCACATATTGAACACCTTTTCCAGGAATGTACTTGCTATCTCGGTATATCAAGGAAAGCACAGACTCGACTGTGATATTGAGCGGTGAAGGGGCAGATGAGTTGGCCCAAGGGTATATTTACTTCAGGGATGCACCATCCCCAACAGATGCCCATACTGAGAGTCTACGCTTGTTGAAGGACATCTACTTGTACGATGGTCTCAGGGCCGACAGGACTACATCAGCCTTTAGGTGGGACTTTTTTTAAAGTTATTTAGTTGCATTGATTAGCAAGAAAAGGGAAATATGTAGTTAAAACTAATACTTCAGATGTATTTATACTTACTTTTTAAACATGTACAAGAGAAATGATATTGCACCTTTGGTTTCAATATTTTTCATAGATATGTATATTTTTTTATATCTAACGTGCCTGGTTAAGCACTCAATGGTATGATTGAATATGTTCACATAATGTTTTACTCTCATTGAACACACTTTACCATAAAAGGTAGCAAAATTACCTTGATGAGCTAAGACTATGGTTCAGATAATAATATTGGGCCATACTGTAATTGTTAAGTTAAGAATGCTACCTTACAAAGTGTACACATCCCCAAAAAAATTAAAATATTTTAGCTTCTGATTTTATGTAATGTTTACATATCAGTATAAGTGGCAAGATTAGTCATAATATACTACTAACTGCACTAGTTGGTACTCAATCTAAGTGTCAAACTCATTTTGTCTATTTTGCTGGTGACAAGGAAGATGGAGTTCGAATCCCGGCTAAGTGTACTTAGAGTGTTTATTCATAAATGATTTATCTCTCTCCCTAAACACAAATTCAGGTATATTTCCTCTTCATTTTACCTTCTATACTCCTAGCTGTGAAGCAAGGTGGAGCATCACTCATGCCTGACTGACAAGTTGAACCAAAAATAATTTCTTCCACCCTTTGGATGTAATTCCTTATTCTTTTACTATCTGGTGGTTGCTATACTCATTTTGAGCTTTGAGCCCAGCTTTAAATAAATACTCAATCTCAGGCTCAAAAGATTTGTGGGCTCACAATTTTAGCTCCTTAAAAGGTTCTTTCTTTGCCTTGCATTATATGTCTGGTGATGTATATCTAATTGTTTACTTTATTATCAGGGATGATTGAGTTGGGGGCTTGGTGGTGTGGAGGGGGGAGAACACAACAAAGAGGGCTCAAGTACATCTTGATGTAAAAGTGTACTATGTATATTTAAAAAAATCATTGAAGCACTAATTTATTTCTCCGTTTAAGAGGCCATCACCAAGTGAACAGCTGAATTCCAGATGAGCTTATATTTTTTAATATTGCTAAATCTTCACATTCAAACTTATTTTCATGAATGCTTTCATTTTAACTTTCCTTAAGAACAATTGACTTGTAATTAGTTATTTAAAAATAAGCAAGTTAAGACTTTAAAACGTTTTTTTTAAATTTATGAGTCTTATTTCATTAAAAAAATATAAAATAATGTTAACATTTAATCTTTGTATTTACATAACAAAGTTTTAAAATTATATAATTATTCAACATAAGTTTGACTCAACGGGATAATCAAAAACTTCAAATGAAATTTACTCAAAATAAACTCAAACCAACAAATTTGTGCTTGCAGACCCCTAGTTTTTCATCATGATATAGAGTTTCTTACCACAGTAAAACACTTTCAGTGCATTTGATATTTGTTGTGCCCCCTATCTTCTCATGTGGTGGGCTCTCCACATTTTTGTACTTGCATTTGTATGGAGGGAGAGTGATAAACTATTTAGAAAAAAAACTCGTGTTATTTAGAAGAAGAAAAACTCGGGTACACCCAGTAAGGATTTAAACATGAAGTCACTGAAAAACCAGATTTTATGAGTTTAAGCCTAGTTGGGGTGCAGCGCTGCAGCTTTAGGCACCTTATTCTTCTCCTTTTGCTCTGGCTAGAATGATCACCTACTTAACTAATTTACCTTTATTTTTAAGATGTATGAAAAGTATAGGAAGAATATGATTAATGTATGCCACTAGCTAGTTATTATTTAAATACCTATGCTATGCTATTTTTACTCTTAATACATTGACATGGAATGGTTTAAATAAATAATAACTATGATGTAATATGTATGAACAACCAGCCAGTATCTTGTATGCTCAAAATCTTAACTTTGTTATGTGATTTGGGAATATATTGTTTTCATGTGTCTACATGCCACACCCCAGAAAATGCATGGGTTTTTTCAGGATAAACTGAGTGAGGTTAGCCAGATATGGGGAAACCACATTGTCTGTCTAATTGAGTGGCTTGCAAACAGCATCTCACTCTGAATGGGTGGCTGAAATAGGCTGGGAACCCTACTTCTTGTGTAGAAAGTAATGGGAAACTACTACACTATATAATTCTCAAGATGTTTATGATATGAAATTTTTTGTACAAGATTCCAGAGGTAAACCTTCCATTCACTTGGATCTCCAGAAGGGGAATATAACAAGGCTGAGTACTATGCATAAGAGAAGTAAGAAATGGTTTTATTGAATGAGAAAGGGGAGCAGAAACGGAGTAGACTTTATAGTAAGAGAAGGGCTACAGGCGTGGTAGTAGGGATGAACAGTAGAATAATGAAGATGACATTAACTGACAAGGAAAACATTGGAGGTGATACAAGTGTATGTCCCACAAGTGGGGTGCCCGGCAGGAGAAAAAGACAAGTTTGAGGAGACCTAGAAAGGCATATGGTAAACGAGTGTCACTAATGGGCGATCTGAAGGCAAAAGTAGTAAAAGAGAAAGTAGGGTTTGAGGAGGTGTTAGGAAGGGAAGGCTGGGGAGAGAAATGAGGAGGGTTGAAGGCTGTTGGAGATTATATGCAAGAAATATAATGAAAGTGGCAAACAGCTGGTATAAGAAGGAAAGAGAACGTCATAAGATCGCTTGATACAGTTGAGATGGGGAGCAAAAGTCTGTGACAAGAGCACTTTATCGTGGATGAAGAAATGAAAAGGCAGACCATAAACATTAAGGTAATAAGGTAGTAGGGATGAACAGTAGAATAATGAAGATGACATTAACTGACAAGGAAAACATTGGAGGTGATACAAGTGTATGTCCCACAAGTGGGGTGCCCGGCAGGAGAAAAAGACAAGTTTGAGGAGACCTAGAAAGGCATATGGTAAACGAGTGTCACTAATGGGCGATCTGAAGGCAAAAGTAGTAAAAGAGAAAGTAGGGTTTGAGGAGGTGTTAGGAAGGGAAGGCTGGGGAGAGAAATGAGGAGGGTTGAAGGCTGTTGGAGATTATATGCAAGAAATATAATGAAAGTGGCAAACAGCTGGTATAAGAAGGAAAGAGAACGTCATAAGATCGCTTGATACAGTTGAGATGGGGAGCAAAAGTCTGTGACAAGAGCACTTTATCGTGGATGAAGAAATGAAAAGGCAGACCATAAACATTAAGGTAATACCAAGTGTGTCCTTAGATAGTGAACACAGGTTGGTTGTTGATGGCAGACATAAAGGAATGGGAATGAAGGGGGAAAGTAGTAAGACAAGAAAGAAGATAAAGCCAAGTAATAAACAGAAGGGTAGAGAAAACTGAAGTTAGAATGATAGATGAAGAAGGAAGAACGTTGAAGATGGGAGAGGAACAAAAGGAACTATGGATGATAAATTTGGAGAGGTTAGGAATGAGTGTGAAAGAGAGGAGCAGGAAGAAATAGAAGAATGTGAGGAAAGAGATCGAGGACACATTAAATAGGATGAAACAAGTAAAAGCATCGAGTGTGGAAGAACTGACTGTGGAAATGATAAGGGTAGCAGGTGAAGTAGGTATACATTGGTTATATATACAGTGTGCTGAGTGTGGTTTGGAAGGAGAACAAGGTATAAGAATATTAGCTAAATGAGTTATAATATCTGTTTTCAAGAAAGAAGACAGGAAGAGGTGTATAAACTATAAGGGGATAACTCTGAGGTGGCACTGTACAAAAATATATGAGAAGACTCTGGAAAGAGAATAAGAAATAAAATAAAAGGTGGAGAGAGGAACAGCACAGATTTAGGAAACATAGCTTTACAATAGAATAAATCTTTGCCGTATGACAGCTGATAGAAAAAGGGTATGAATATGGGAAAGACTTGTTAATGGAATTTAAGGAATCAAGAAGACATAGAATAGCGTTGATAGAAATAAAGTTTGGAAAGTGATGGAGGAGGCAGAAGTGGAAAGAGGAATAGTAATGAGGGTGAAAAGCATGTACAAGAATAACAGGAGTTGTGTTAACACTGAGTGGAAGGACGAAGTGGTTCCAAATAAAAAATGGAGTGAAGCAACGGAGTGCCCCATCACCACTACTATTTGTAATGGTAATGGAAAAGGTCATGAACAAAGTGGCAGAAAAACTCGGGAGTAAAAATTAAAGGCATGATGTTTGCTGATGACTTGATGGTATGTGGGGGGGAGGGGGGAGAAGGGGGAGAACAGGAACAACTAAAAGAATGGAATGAAGAAGTATGAATGTGGAATGAAATTTAGCATGGCAAAGTGTGAAGTGATGGTAATGACAAGGAATAGGATAAGACCTAATAAAGCTATAAGGTTGAATGGAGTAGAGCTGAGAAAAGTGCAGAACGTAAAATATCTTGGAGGCGTGATCGAGGAGAAAAGTGGAAGTAGGGAGGGTTTAATGAGCAAAGAACAGCAGGGAGGCATAAGAGACCTGCTATGGAGAATAGAAGTCCCCTCGGAGTGTGAAGAAGTATTGTAAAGGCGTACTTTGTACCTATTGCCACACATGCAACAGAAACATGGACTATGAATGTAAGAGAGACTAGGAAAGGGGAGGCCATGGGAATGAAGTTTGTGAGTAGCATGCCAACGATTAGAAACAAGATTATGAACAAAGTTATCCAGGGAAGAGTTGGGGTAAATTGGAAATGAAGTATATGATCAAAAAAACGCAGGGGTGGGCAAGAAAGATGGTAAAAGCAGATAGCAGAAAGTGTTAAAGCGAGATGAGGAGAATGGAAGCAATTAAAGGAGGAGGAGTTTTGGAAGGATAGAGGAAGTGGGAGGCATTTTAGTAAACTGACCTGGCCACAGGCTGGAAACAGTTGATGATGATGAGAAGGAGGATAATGAGTACTACGCAGTATGTGAAAGGAAGAGAAGAAGTGGCTAACAGCAAGGAAAATAAGAAGATAACGATAGAAACATGTAATGTGCGAACATAACTTCAAAGAGGAAAACTTGAAAATTCCAAATGAGAAATGAAGGAAATTTAAATAGATATTTTAGGAATTAGTGAAATGAGATTCTGGAAAGTGGAGTTTTAAGAGAGTGGAGATTATCTACTGTATTACTCAAGAGAAAAGCATAGTGTTAAGTATGGAGTAGAACAGAAAAAAAGTTTAAAGATAAGATAATAAAAAAAGTACATCAACAAAAGAACAATGTTAATGAAGCTTGGAGGGAAAAGTAAAGGCCCAGTAATAATATAAATGTACATTCCATCCAGCCAACACTCAGAGGAAGTGGAGAATTGTTATAAGAGGACAGAGTGAATTACTGAAACGGAAAAAAGAAATTCTCATATAGTTGTAATGGAAGATTGTAATACAGCAGTATGGGAAGGTAGTGATGGAAAGAGTAGGAAAACTTCGTCAAGGAAGTAGAAATGAAATGAGCCCAATCATAAAAGGTGAAGGCACACTTGGATATCAAAAATAAAAATAAATAGATAAAGATACCAAATTACATTTAATACAACCGAGAGATATAGAAATAGTGTATAAAGGAGCAAAAAAATATCCAGGAGCAGATATATGTTCAGACTACAGTTTAATAATATCAGAGATGTGCATCAGGTTAAAAAAAAAGGACATCAAAAGGGAATAAAAGACTAAATTGATATTGAAAAGCTGAAAAAAGCAGGCAAACCTGAGGAAATGGAAAACCTATTAATGAACGAGATAAATATCAAATGGGAGATGAATAATGTTTAAAGAGAGATGGAAACCTCTCCGAAATAGTCTGAAAGAAGGAGTAAAATAAACCATAAGAATTAAGACCAGAAAGAAAATAAAGGAAGAGTGGATTACAAATGAGACGATAGTTAATAATGAAAGAAGATGGAAAATATAAAGTCAGGCAATGTCAGGAGAAAATACAGAAAGCTAAACAATGAGCTTATAAGAGAGACTGATAAAGCCAAATAATAAAAGTGGAAGAGAGAAATGTGAAGTGAAATAGGATAATTATAAAACAAAGGTAGTTCTGATTTGATACATAAAAAGGCTATAGAGCTGGCATTTAAAGACAAAAGTTGAGTTAGCTTTGAGATAGAATCAAAACATGTAAGAATGGTAAGTGAACAACAAGAGATAGTGAAAAGAAGGATGGAGTACATAGAACAGTTAGATGACTGGAAAAATAGAATGAAGGAGGAAGAATTTAAATTAAAAAAGGAGAGAAATATGGATGATGATAAAGGTTGCAGAATAACCACAAGAGATGGGACAAACTTTAGTTATTACTGAAAAAACATGGAGTTAACTCAAAACAAAGAAGGCTGATTAAATATGTGTACTTGAAATAGAGAGCAAGAGTGACGATATGAGGAGAGCTGACTGAAGAGATTAGGTTAGGAAGAGGAGTCAGGCAAGAATGCTGCCTCTCACCCACTTTAACTAAAAACTGTTTGGAAGAGCTAATTGGGGAATGTTTGGATGGTTAGGGAGGAGTAAATATATGTGGAAGAAGAGTGGAGTGCGTCATGTTTTTAGATAATATAGATGGTAAGTAAAAAGTGATTGAGATACTCACAAAATGTGAGGAACATGGAATGAAAAGGATAAAGGATATACATCACATTAGGAGAAGATATTGAACAAGTGAGATGGTTTAAGTACCTAAGGAAAATTAGCAATGAAGTAATGTAATATTCATTGGAAATAAGATCGAGAATAGCTATGCCAAAAGAAAGATTTAATAAGACGAGGAACTTAGTATGCGGGCTGCTGAACAAAGAATTGAGAAAAATATTAGCAAAATGCTTTGATTGGAGTGTGATGTTGAAAGGTGCAGACACATAAGGAAAGATGGTGAAAGAAGGATAGTAGTTCTGGAAATGTGGAGTTGAAGGAGAATGGAGTGTAATTAAAAACGAGGAAGTTCTGAGAAGAATATGAAAAAATAGACAAATGATAGAAAAATCAAGGAAAGAAAGATAAGTTGACATGGACATTTGATGAGAAAGGAATGAATGCATGCTAAATGGGAAGAGAGGATAAAGAAGAGATACCAAATGCTGGATTCAATCAAGGTTGGGGGCAGATATGAAAACACTAAGACTGCCCAGGATCGAGAGACAGGATCACAACTGAACCTGCTGAACTACATCTACACCTCAAGATAGTAACATAAATAACTAAAAACATCTTACCAATGTAAGAAATTTAACTACTATTCTTAACATGTTTTCTAAGATACATTTGAGAAAAAAAAGTATTTGACTTAACTATTTTTTATGGTGATAATTTTGTCTTTTTTTCCCCACACATCACTAGGTATAATATTCACTACAAGAAACGTATCCTCATTTGGAAAACCACATATGGAGCAAATAAAAACATTATATATAGCAATTAATTCCTTGAAATTAGTTATCAATGATACATTATTTCATTTAAAGTAGACTTAATTGGATTTCAATAGTTTGTTATAATTGATGTTTTTCTGGCACTTAACCCACTCGGATTATCACTGTCCAGTGCCAGCTGAGTATAGTGGAGTGTGAACCAAGTGTACTGCTTCACTAGATGTCCTCAGCCGGGATTCCAACCAAACATTCAAGAGATGGAGTCAGCGCTTAGCTATGGTAGGTTCTGCAAAGCTCACCAAGCATAACTTAATACAAATAAGTGTATGCGAAGGTCGCGTTTTAAAATGTGAATCAAAATTTAAAACTTGCAAGGAAAATTAGAAAAGAAATAAAAAGATGATAAAAAAAGCTAACTTAATTTTGAGAAAAGGCAAGAAGTAAAATTTTCAATTTTTAGCCCTTTCCATACTAACAACTTTATATAGACAAATGCTGCACATTTTACACAATTAACTAAACAACCCAGATTGGTGCTCGCATAGTCTCATTATCGACTGGTTTGCAGATGACAAGTCAAAATTTAAATCTCAGCTTGTGTATGGCTGATGTTTTTTCCTAAATAGTCTCCCACATTCACTCCCCTCAAATGTGGGTACTTTTCCTCTAAATAATGCCTTCCTATTTCCTATCCAATTTATGTAAATACCTAAATAGTCCAGACAGATGTGTTGTGAAAAAAAAAAATCAAACACTTAAGCAATAAAATTATTTTAAAAGTTCAAGTGATTATTTGAAATGCTATGAAAAATAAAATACTTCATATTTAATTTAGATTTTTGCACCTTTAAATTTAGGTTTTTGAAATGTTTTCAGAAAGGAAGTGTAATTTTGAAGCCAAAGCAATCACATGTTGACCTCTTTTTTTCTTTCTTTTTTTTTAAGTTTTTACAGTTCGCTCCTACGACCAGAACAAAACACAACATACCAACACATTGACCAACATAAATGAATATAATATAAATTGTTTGGATAAAACACTAAAACAAACACACATTTTTTAAGACAAGTCTTTACTGTCACATACAGATTCTCCAGGTAAAGATTAATTAAAATACTCTTGGCTGTACTGCAAGGTTGACTGTCAACAAGTGATTGGTTTTAGCTATTATTTCATTGCATAGATGGTAGCACATAGATTAAATTGATAGAAAAACTAAAAGGTGTGTGTGTATAACTACATACATATATACTATTATTACTGAAATGCTAAAAATATTAATAAGTATGTTGGTAGAAAGTAGTAATTCATCTAAATTTGAGGTTAATGGATTGTCTGGATATGGTGATATTTTGTTCCCATATCTTTAGTTGTGTAGAGTTGCAGAGTCTTTTGTTGAGGAATATTAGCACTTTGGTGACGTAACACTGATTAAAGCTCAGCTTATCGGTTTTAGCATATGAAGAAGCTGTCTGTCACAGTGAAACATGTGTGTGTTTTTTTTTAGTGTTTTCTCTAAACAATTTCTACTCCAGTATCACTCATGAAAGTGTGGTGGCTATCCCTCCTAATTTAAACCATGAATTAGCCAAGTGCTCTATTACAAATAACCTTGATATAAATGAATGTATTTCCCCAGCCTAGAGCTGCGGGTGCCGTTCCTAGACCTACAATTCTCCAGCTATTATCTCAGTCTCCCTGAAGAGACAAGGCAGCCCCAAGGTGGGGTGGAGAAACACCTGCTTCGTTCTGCCTTCAGCAACACAAGTCTGCTCCCGCACGACATACTGTGGAGGCACAAGGAGGCCTTCAGGTGAGCTTTACTATATGTCATATAATATCATATCACTCTTTTTATCATTATAACAGAAGCAACAACATATGTTTTAAAACATAAAGCTACTAGTGGCATGTTTCATAGATAATTGTGGCCCTGCTGTTGCATTATTTTACAGGGAAAAACTTTTATCTTTCCCCAGTCCTCGAGCTTGAGACAAGTAAAATAAGCCATTCGCCACCATCCTACGACTTAACCAAGCCCCACAATTTCCAACAATATTAAAATCCTTACTGAGTTATATAGATGTATAGATTTACAGTTACATTTCTGTTTTTGAGCATTTTAATTTAGAATGGCATTGTAAGCAGTCTCTCTTTATCTAATTTTTTTTATTAAGACTATCAATTTCTTAGAATCTTTGCAAATATTGAGCCAAGTTTGAATTCTTTAAATATTTTTATAGTAATTGAAATTGATAAAAATAAGGGAAAAAAACTAATAAATATCAGTTAAATGAAGAAAGTGATCTTAGGAAAAATAAAGTAATATTTCGGCACAAACAGTGGATTACTTCATTTTGGATTAAAAAAATAAACTGTTTGAAACACTGTACTAATTGTTGTAAGAGTAAAAATAATTAAAAGCTTTGGCTGTGGTTATCCAATATAAATATTTAATAAAGATAAAAAGATTATTATAATTATTAGGGTTGTACCAATTCAGTAAAACTGATTATTGATTGTTTAAAATAATTTTTCATGCAATGATAATTTACATTGATTAATTCCGATTATCTATTACTTATCAATGACTACTAGGAAATATGCTTAAGAGAATAATAACAGTTAATGTAATTAATACAAGAAAATTTTATTTAAAAATCAACAGTTAAAACTTTGATAATATTGATTTTTTATTAATCATTGCATAACAAGGGAAAGTTGGAACTAGATCGTTAGTTTTATCAATGGTATGAACTTATAATTCTTTATTTGTTTATGTAATCTTTGCATAGCCCGCAACCCAGATGCAGTGTGTGTATATAAGTGAAGTT